>JAKWBJ010000451.1:2500-60254 GCA_023159175.1 Wohlfahrtia magnifica | reverse complement strand
GGTTTCATACCCACGGTTTCTCCACCTTGTAATAAACGGCGCAATTTGGATTCAGGTGACTCAGCAAATTTTGAAATTTTTCTTTCCCTGAGTACATTGAATTTGTCCTTTGCGGGCGGATTGGTAATTAAATCCTCAACAGATAAAAGGATATCGTCTTCAAGACGAACCGAAACAAAATCAAATTTGTCTTTATCTGATGTAATGTCATACAATGTAAACGACCTTTCAACCTGAGCAAACCAAAGGTGTGGGTTATTCTTATTGAGTTTGGGTATATGCACCATTTGAAGATTCGATTTTGCTGTTTCATTTGGATGCTCACGTTGCTCCCGTAGTGAATTCACTTCTCGTTGAAGGTCCCTCATTTGAGCAATAATATCCATTTCAGACATTTTAATTTCGTCACTGCTGGATGAAGTCTTTTCTATTGAAACAGTTTGCTTACTTCTCAAGTTGTACCTGCTTGAATTAATTATCTGCTTGAATAAGCAGGATTGATCTTGTTCGTTGTGAAAAAAATTGATCGCAGCGTTGAAACGTTAAAATTTCAAATAAGCTGCGACTGCGCTGTTTCCACGAAAAATATTCTTTTACTGAAATTTTCACCAATTTGGTATTCGATGTAATTTGTTCCAAGCACGGGGTCACCAATATAGTTTGTGGTAAATAAAACGCGTTATTTTAATCTTAAACTATTTAAAATTAAAAGAATTCAAATTAAGTTGCGAGAAGAATTGTCTACAGTTGTGGCAGCAAAGACGACGCGAGGAATTAATATTTGTTTTCTTTTTCTTTTGTGTTCTAAAGTGTTGTCAGATTCAGTCCGTTCACTAGCTGACAAACTTGGTGCTGCCACAGTCCTAAATACGTGGTACTAAAAAGTAAAATAGCGGAAAAACCAATCCAAAGCTACAATATCTTCTTACTTGCTAAAGCTATGCAAGCAATCTCAGCCGAACAGCCCCAAAAATAGCTTTTACAAAAGATGAAAATCTGCCCATCCTAACTAACAAAGAAACTCCACTTCGATTCTCAAAAGCAACGACTCTATCCGGATTATGTGCAAAGCTCCTTGCACCCGTCATTAAACATAGTAAAAGGTGTTGTATCTGCTCCATCCATGCGAGACGTATCTGCAAATTAATCATAGATGGACTTAAGCATCAAGGGGTAGTAGAATACAAAAAAATTACAAAATTTGTTTAGGGTAAAATAATAAACACACCACTTCATATATTGCACTTCAATGAGTATTCTTTGACTGAGGAAATTAAAATAGGCTTCCTTATGTGCAAAGTGGATCCATTTATTCCTACACCCATACAATGCAAAAACTGTTTTAAGTTAGGCCATACCAGGAAATACTGCAATAAAGAATCTATATGTGAAGGTTGTTCAACAACTAATACCTTGTAAAAAAGTACAGTGTGTCAACTGCAGCCACTCCCACAAAGCTAACAACGAAATATGTTCCGTTTTTCAACACCGACAAAGTATTTTTAGATATAAAAACATCAATAAATGTACTTACAAAGAAGCTGCTTCCAAAGCACCCGCAATCACAACATTGAAATATCAGCAGAAGAGCTAAATGTAGCTATTGAAACAAGAAAGAAAAGAATAATTTTACATAAAATAAACATTGACAACGATAATTAAACTAAAACTACATCAGCAACAGCTAATACAACATATTCCGTTTCAACCGCCAATAAAAATACTAATGGTCAAAGTAAAAATAACTATGCCTAAAAGATTCCCAAATATAAATAATACAAGAAAAAATAACATTAAACTTAAATCAATCCTAGACATTATCTCCAATAATCCAATAAATACTACACAGACAAAAACATCGAGTTCACCCCCGACGACAAGATCATATCATACCAGACGTTACTCCAATGAGAACAGCGATGATCTCGACTTTTTATAATTTCTCATTCCATTCTACCTACCTATAAATAATGAATTACGTTAATATTATTATTATTATTATTGTTATTATTATTGTTATTATTATTATTATTATTATTATTATTATTATTATTATTATTATTATTATTATTATTATTATTATTATTATTATTATTATTATTATTATTATTATTATTATTATTATTATTATTATTATTATTATTATTATTATTATTATTATTATTATTATTATTATTATTATTATTATTATTATTATTATTATTATTATTATTATTATTATTATTATTATTATTATTATTATTATTATTATTATTATTATTATTATTATTATTATTATTATTATTATTATTATTATTATTATTATTATTATTATTATTATTATTATTATTATTATTATTATTATTATTATTATTATTATTATTATTATTATTATTATTATTATTATTATTATTATTATTATTATTATTATTATTATTATTATTATTATTATTATTATTATTATTATTATTATTATTATTATTATTATTATTATTATTATTATTATTATTATTATTATTATTATTATTATTATTATTATTATTATTATTATTATTATTATTATTATTATTATTATTATTATTATTATTATTATTATTATTATTATTATTATTATTATTATTATTATTATTATTATTATTATTATTATTATTATTATTATTATTATTATTATTATTATTATTATTATTATTATTATTATTATTATTATTATTATTATTATTATTATTATTATTATTATTATTATTATTATTATTATTATTATTATTATTATTATTATTATTATTATTATTATTATTATTATTATTATTATTATTATTATTATTATTATTATTATTATTATTATTATTATTATTATTATTATTATTATTATTATTATTATTATTATTATTATTATTATTATTATTATTATTATATTATTATTATTATTATTATTATTATTATTATTATTATTATTATTATTATTATTATTATTATTATTATTATTATTATTATTATTATTATTATTATTATTATTATTATTATTATTATTATTATTATTATTATTATTATTATTATTATTATTATTATTATTATTATTATTATTATTATTATTATTATTATTATTATTATTATTATTATTATTATTATTATTATTATTATTATTATTATTATTATTATTATTATTATTATTATTATTATTATTATTATTATTATTATTATTATTATTATTATTATTATTATTATTATTATTATTATTATTATTATTATTATTATTATTATTATTATTATTATTATTATTATTATTATTATTATTATTATTATTATTATTATTATTATTATTATTATTATTATTATTATTATTATTATTATTATTATTATTATTATTATTATTATTATTATTATTATTATTATTATTATTATTATTATTATTATTATTATTATTATTATTATTATTATTATTATTATATTATTATTATTATTATTATTATTATTATTATTATTATTATTATTATTATTATTATTATTATTATTATTATTATTATTATTATTATTATTATTATTATTATTATTATTATTATTATTATTATTATTATTATTATTATTATTATTATTATTATTGTTATTATTATTGTTATTGTTATTGTTATTGTTATTGTTATTGTTATTGTTATTGTTATTGTTATTGTTATTGTTATTGTTATTGTTATTGTTATTGTTATTGTTATTGTTATTGTTATTGTTATTGTTATTGTTATTGTTATTGTTATTGTTATTGTTATTGTTATTGTTATTGTTATTGTTATTGTTAATTGTTATTGTTATTGTTATTGTTATTGTTATTGTTATTGTTATTGTTATTGTTATTGTTATTGTTATTGTTATTGTTATTGTTATTGTTATTGTTATTGTTATTGTTATTGTTATTGTTATTGTTATTGTTATTGTTATTGTTATTGTTATTGTTATTGTTATTGTATTGTTATTGTTATTGTTATTGTTATTGTTATTGTTATTGTTATTGTTATTGTTATTGTTATTGTTATTGTTATTGTTATTGTTATTGTTATTGTTATTGTTATTGTTATTGTTTATTGTTATTGTTATTGTTATTGTTATTGTTATTGTTATTGTTATTGTTATTGTTATTGTTATTGTTATTGTTATTGTTATTGTTATTGTTATTGTTATTGTTATTGTTATTGTTATTGTTATTGTTATTGTTATTGTTATTGTTATTGTTATTGTTATTGTTATTGTTATTGTTATTGTTATTGTTATTGTTATTGTTATTGTTATTGTTATTGTTATTGTTATTGTTATTGTTATTGTTATTGTTATTGTTATTGTTATTGTTATTGTTATTGTTATTGTTATTGTTATTGTTATTGTTATTGTTATTGTTATTGTTATTGTTATTGTTATTGTTATTGTTATTGTTATTGTTATTGTTATTGTTATTGTTATTGTTATTGTTATTGTTATTGTTATTGTTATTGTTATTGTTATTGTTATTGTTTATTGTTATTGTTATTGTTATTGTTATTGTTATTGTTATTGTTATTGTTATTGTTATTGTTATTGTTATTGTTATTGTTATTGTTATTGTTATTGTTATTGTTATTGTTATTGTTATTGTTATTGTTATTGTTATTGTTATTGTTATTGTTATTGTTATTGTTATTGTTATTGTTATTGTTATTGTTATTGTTATTGTTATTGTTATTGTTATTGTTATTGTTATTGTTATTGTTATTGTTATTGTTATTGTTATTGTTATTGTTATTGTTATTGTTATTGTTATTGTTATTGTTATTGTTATTGTTATTGTTATTGTTATTGTTATTGTTATTGTTATTGTTATTGTTATTGTTATTGTTATGTTATTGTTATTGTTATTGTTATTGTTATTGTTATTGTTATTGTTATTGTTATTGTTATTGTTATTGTTATTGTTATTGTTATTGTTATTGTTATTGTTATTGTTATTGTTATTGTTATTGTTATTGTTATTGTTATTGTTATTGTTATTGTTATTGTTATTGTTATTGTTATTGTTATTGTTATTGTTATTGTTATTGTTATTGTTATTGTTATTGTTTGTTATTGTTATTGTTATTGTTATTGTTATTGTTATTGTTATTGTTATTGTTTATTGTTATTGTTATGTTATTGTTATTGTTATTGTTATTGTTATTGTTATGTTATTGTTATTGTTATTGTTATTGTTATTGTTATTGTTATTGTTATTGTTATTGTATTGTTATTGTTATTGTTATTGTTATTGTTATTGTTATTGTTATTGTTATTGTTATTGTTATTGTTATTGTTATTGTTATTGTTATTGTTATTGTTATTGTTATTGTTATTGTTATTGTTATTGTTATTGTTATTGTTATTGTTATTGTTATTGTTATTGTTATTGTTATTGTTATTGTTATTGTTATTGTTATTGTTATTGTTATTGTTATTGTTATTGTTATTGTTATTGTTATTGTTATTGTTATTGTTATTGTTATTGTTTGTTATTGTTATTGTTATTGTTATTGTTATTGTTATTGTTATTGTTATTGTTATTGTTATTGTTATTGTTATTGTTATTGTTATTGTTATTGTTATGTTATTGTTATTGTTATTGTTATTGTTATTGTTATTGTTATTGTTATTGTTATTGTTATTGTTATTGTTATTGTTATTGTTATTGTTATTGTTATTGTTATTGTTATTGTTATTGTTATTGTTATTGTTATTGTTATTGTTATTGTTATTGTTATTGTTATTGTTATTGTTATTGTTATTGTTATTGTTATTGTTATTGTTATTGTTATTGTTATTGTTATTGTTATTGTTATGTTATTGTTATTGTTATTGTTATTGTTATTGTTATTGTTATTGTTATTGTTATTGTTATTGTTATTGTTATTGTTATTGTTATTGTTATTGTTATTGTTATTGTTATTGTTATTGTTATTGTTATTGTTATTGTTATTGTTATTGTTATTGTTATTGTTATTGTTATTGTTATTGTTATTGTTATTGTTATTGTTATTGTTATTGTTATTGTTATTGTTATTGTTATTGTTATTGTTATTGTTATTGTTATTGTTATTGTTATTGTTATTGTTATTGTTATTGTTATTGTTATTGTTATTGTTATTGTTATTGTTATTGTTATTGTTATTGTTTGTTATTGTTATTGTTATTGTTATTGTTATTGTTATTGTTATTGTTATTGTTATTGTTATTGTTATTGTTATTGTTATTGTTATTGTTATTGTTATTGTTATTGTTATTGTTATTGTTATTGTTATTGTTATTGTTATTGTTGTTATTGTTATTGTTATTGTTATTGTTATTGTTATTGTTATTGTTATTGTTATTGTTATTGTTATTGTTATTGTTATTGTTATTGTTATTGTTATTGTTATTGTTATTGTTATTGTTGTTATTGTTATTGTTATTGGTTATTGTTATTGTTATTGTTATTGTTATTGTTATTGTTATTGTTATTGTTATTGTTATTGTTATTGTTATTGTTATTATTGTTATTGTTATTGTTATTGTTATTGTTATTGTTATTGTTATTGTTATTGTTATTGTTATTATTATTATTATTATTATTATTATTATTATTATTATTATTGTTATTTTTTATCTATTAGAATCAATCTTTGAATTACATATACAAATAGTTTAAATAACAAATTTTAGCTTCAAAAAATGTTTCTTTTAACAAAAATTATAACATATTTTCGAAATATGTTCGGATTGCGTTCAATTTTAACGCCACTGGGTAATCTGTTGAAGAGTTGTAGTCGTTTGTAAAACAATGAGCGTTGCATTAGGGTTGTTGTAGTTCTTTGAATGCTAAGGTCATCACAATCTACAAATTTTCTTGCACATATAGTCAATATGACCTTTTAAATTTAAGGTATTGTCCATTACAAAGCCCAAGTATTTCATTTGATTTACTTTTTCTATTTCTTCATTATTGAAGGTAATGTTGGTCTTAGTTTTAATTTCTATTATTTTAGTTTTTCTTTCGTTTAGTTTAAGTTTATTCATCCGCAGCCATTTGTTTAATTTTTAATTTAATTTAATATCTTTACCGAGTCCTTCATAACATTGTTCATCTGTATTACCCTCAATATATATAAGTGTATCGCATATAATGTTATTTCACAATGACTTATTACATTTGACATATAATTTATATATATAATAAAAAGCAATGGCCCTTAAAATTGATACTTGTGGTACTCAATATTCTTTATTAACTGTCCTGGAGTTAATAATATTCTTTTTCGTTATTTGTCTCCTATTCGTCAAATATGATTCAAACCATTTTTACTCAGTTCCTTGAATGCTGTACTTGTAAAGTTTCTGCAGTAGTATGTCTCTATCAATTGTTTCAAACGCTCGTTTAAAGTCTAGAAAAATTGCAACAATCCTTTTGTCTCTCCGATTTGTTCCACCTGTTTATAAGAAAATTAACTGCTGTTTCACAAGAAATTGTTTTCGGAAACCAGATTGATACTTAGATAATTAATTAATTATTAATTTTTAATTATTAATTTTTTCCCTTTTTAATTGCTTTAGTTCTTTGTTAAACCATTCATTTGCGTTGATTTCATTGATAGTTCTTTTAATAGTCATATTTTAACTGCATTCTCTAAATATCCGTCGAAGACTTAAACTTTGCTATTAAGGATAAGATATCGGAAGATTAAATACTATTTTCAGAGCTTTATTTTTCTTACGCTGCAAATATTTTAATTCATTACTTTTTCTCCTTCTATAAAGAATAGCCAAGTATTTCAACTGACTTTGTATTAAGGCGTTGTAAATTGAGAGTTTAGTTTTTTTTGTCGAACTTATTGTTAATTTAAATTTGGAGTTTAAAAACCTCCAACAGTCTGAGCAATTTTCGACCTTAGGTAGTGTAAATGTTGATCCCAAATGTGTTTTTTTTTTTGTGGAATTATACCCAAATGCTTTACTGAGCCAACTTGCATAATTAATTAACCATCAGCAAAAATAGAAATATCATTATTAATATGACATCTAGGTCTGAATCTTATTAATTGCGTTTTCTTTGCGTTTAATTCAAGTTTATTCATTCGGGCAAACACAAAACGATAATAAAATAAAAATAAAATATAATTACTTTTTAGTTTTGATCAAGTTATTGTTTAAAAAAATTACAAAATAACCACAAAAACACATTTTCCAAAATAATAGACCTATTAAAAAATACTGCAATAAAATCGGTGCATAGCAGGTAGTGATATTTAGGATTTTTTTGACAGATTCAGCTTTTCACTATAATGTTATTCAACATTTCTTTTGCCTTCTTACAGTTAAAGTCATAAAAACTGGCTCTTTCCATGATTTATTTAGGTCCCTGGCCAAAAACTACTTGCCAATAGTTTGCTGGTTTTAGACCCTTTTATTTGTTTCAACACTGTATATTTATTATTCTTCTTTCCCTTTCACATTCTAATGTTGTTGCCACAAGAATACGATAGTATCGATAGTTTTTTGCAAACTATCGAAACTATCGAGTGGGCCGACTATCGATAGTTTTGCAGCTCTAATCCGTTATCGGCAAGCTAAAAATATATCAAAATACGATCATCAGGTTAAGAATTTGTTTCTTGAATTTTAATACAATTTTCTTAACTTACTCTGTGTTTCTTCTTCTTTGGTGTCCTTTGGCTTAAAATGTTCAACACATTAGGAAAACTCTCGGTTAACGCAAACTTTCTATCTTTTATATATCAACCCTGAACAAAAATGGTGTCGCGTCAGCTACTCTTGACAGTTGTCACTCAGAACGGGAATTTTTTATTTTGCACACACCTTGTTAAACTCATCTTGGTTGTGATCGGAGTTAAGTTGTGAAAAGAATTTTGCTTAAGCCAAAGTGCACACAGTGACGACACCAATGACATCTAATAAAGTCAAATTCAGCTGTTTACAACATTGCTCTTTTTACTACATGGAAATGTCAAACAAAAAAAAAAAAATAATTTGCAACATATTTACTATTACTCCCTACTTTTTTGCAAAATTTGTTGTATGGTTTTTGTTATTTTTGTTGGTGTGTCGCCACTGTATACACTGTGCTATAAACTCTGTGATCGTTGTTTTTTAATATTTTTTATAAATTGTATTCAAATTTAATCAAAAAGTTAAAGGTCACAATTTAGAAATATATTCCAGAAAATAGTAAATTCGGTATTTGAATACAATTTATAAAAAATATAAAAAAAGTGTATCGAAAAAATCGGTTGATCAAACATTGTAGTGAGGAGGAAAAAAGGATAATTAAGAAACCGTACAATCGCAAATATAGCCAGAAAAGAATTGCAAAAATTTTTTGGAAGATCGCAAAATATGGTAAAAAATGCTTTACAGCTTGAAAAGCCAACACGTAAAAGAGGTCAACAGCGAAAAACGTCAAAAAAAAGGCCGATGAAGGTTCCAATGCTAAACAACAGGCAAAGAAACGTTCCCTAAATTGCACAATGAATGGTCCGGATCGGATGGTGTAAAAAATGTAGATCCTATAATCCGATTTAGTCGGACCTGATGGAAGAACTTGGTTAAGATGTTCAAAAAATAAAGCATATGATCCAAAGTATACCACAAAGACCATTAAGCATGGCAATGGAAACATAATGTTTTTCCCGGTACGGTGTTGGGCCAATATTCTGGATCAACTAAAATATGGATAAACATCTCTATCTCCATATACTTAACGACGTCTTTCACATTAACCACACTTCTAAGATTGTGAAAGAGTGGTTTCAGAGAAAAATTATGAAGTTAATGGAGTGGCCTACGCAATCACCGGATTAGTGATTTATTTTTTGGATTAAGTATTTTTGAATTAAAGACGAGAGAAAAATGAAAGAAAAATTATACACAAAGGACAAAAAATATAGAAACATATTTAACTTGTTTATAGAAGTACATGTGCATATATATTGTTTATAATTTTTTTTAGTAAATCTCTACAAAAATAGCGGTATTTTTTGTCACAATTGCAATTATTAATTTAAAAAAATTGTACAAGTTCTAAATAGAATAAGTTTTCTTTGTCGTTAAATATTTAATATAATTTTTAATTAGATACATACTATTGTTTTATAAATGTACGATTCTGATTTATGTAATTTTAAATCTGGCAACCCAGATTTGAATTTTAAAAATTTTTCAGAGTCATCTCGGGCCACTCCTATTTTCTTTTAATTATTAATCTTCCCAATGTTATCAACTTTGCCAACATCTTGATGTTGCTGATAGCGTAAAAATATTTCTTTCTTTTAATGATAATATGGATTACGTCTATCTTCAAAATGATCTAAATAACTTTTTTGTGTGGTGTAAACACAACATGTTTCTCTAGGAATAATGTAATTGTTGTTAATTATTTATTGGGTGGTCACCAATTATAGTTATATTAATTTGGCTGTGAACAAAGCTAGAGGTGTTCTTGCGTTTATAAAGCGGTGGGCCAAGGAGTTTTCTGATCCTTACATTACGAAACAGCTTGTAAGATCAGTGGTATGGGATCCTTACTATAATATTCATATCACCCACATTGAATCTGTTCAGAAACAATTTTTATTGTTCTGTTTGCGTCACCTGTGTAATTATTTGGAACTGCCTTCTTATACTTGTAGACTATCTTTAATTAGACTGCCTACTCTTAAAAGTCGTCATACCATGTTAAATGTATCGTTTTTGATTAACCTTATCAATGGGAATATTTCTTGTGAGTTTCTTTTAGAATCTGTTAAATTTAATGTCTCTTGTCGATATTCACGTCATTATAAACCTTTATATGTTCAAATATGTATATTTGAATTTACAAATACTTTAATTATCATATTAATTATTTTTATATAGATCACGTATGATCATATAAGAAACGAAACGAACACGCGCACTAAAAATTCAGAAAATTCTTAAAACCTAATGAAATAAGTGTTTAAAAATAACAAAAACATAAGAATATATTAAATAAAGCATCATTTGTTACGTGGAAATAAAATTAAGTGGAATTGTTTAAATATTATTGATTAAAAACACTTTTATTTGGCCCAGCTATGGCTGAGTGTCACAAATGTAAAAATGCAATACGTAGTGAATCAGGAGTACATTGTGAAGGTGTTTGTAAAAAAGTATTTCATAGTTCCATTAAATGCTCGGGGATTGACCAATACTCGGGAAAAATACTGGAGGAAAGAAATTTTATGAGATTTATGTGCGATGACTGTATTCAATATATTCATGATATTGATTTAGTGTTGAAGGAAATACAAGATGGCGTAAATAAAAACAAACAGAACTTAATCGAATATAAGAACGAATTTGCTTCTGCATTGAGCCATAATGAAAATGAAATAAAGCAACTGCTCGAAGCAATTGAAAGCCGATATGAAGAGAGACTTAGAAAAATAGATAAAGCACAAAAGAGCTGTGAAAAAAATGTATCAGAAATTAAAAAAGTTTATGAAATTATAAATGTTTATGAGAATAAGAACAAGAATTTGTGTAATACAATCGAAGAAAGTAATAAGAAAATGCAAAATAATATAACAAAAGCAATAAAAGAAACAAATGAAAAACAAAACAAAATGTCATTTGCTGAAATTGTAAAAAATAACAACAGTGTTGCCAGAGTTAAACAAACAAGTGCCAATTATAATAAAACCCGAAGAAAAACAAAGAATTGAAAAAACAAAGGAAGACTTAAATAATAAGGTAGACCCAATTGACCTGAAAATAACTAATGTTGAAAACAGAAGTAATGGTACTCTAATTATACATAGTGAGAATAATGAAGAAAGAGAGAAAATTAAATCAGCCTTACAAAATGAAATGGGTGAAAAATATGTAATTAAAACACCAAGCAATAATGAAATGAGCGTTACAATAACAGATATGTCATTTAAATATTCTAATGATGAATTAATTGAAAAAATGAAAAAGAAAAATGCGGTTATAAAAAATAGTAATATAAAAATTATTAAAACATATGAAACAAAAAGGAACAACTATATCAAATACAACGCGAAAATATTAATTGATAACGAGTCGTACCCAAAATTACTGTCAATACAAAAAAATTCACATTGGATGGGAAAAATGCCGAGTATTTGATGGAACTGAAGTATTGATGTGTTACAAATGTAAAGGATTTAATCATAAAGCTAGAGAATGCAGAAACCAAGAAGTGTGTTATAGATGCCATGGTAACCATAAACCGGAAGAATGTAAGGAGGAAGTTAGAGCCAAATGCATAAACTGCATACGATATAATCAAAAATTCAACCTCGGACTTGATGATAATCATAGCTATACAAACAGAGAATGTCCAGTATATCAAAATAAATTAAAAATAAAAATGAGAATGATTGGTTTTAATATATAACAATCAAAATGCATGAACGGTATATATACAAATGTTCAAGGACTATTGAATAACTTTAATAAAGTAGAAATAATAGCAGGATTAAAAGAACCTGAATTTATAATACTATCGGAAACGCATTTAACGAATGACATTGAAGAGCATGAATACCAGCTGTTTAATTATGAACATTTTGTAACGTTCTCAAATTCAACACGCACCGGTGGGGTTATAATATATTTTAAAAAAGAATGGAATGTCGAAAAACTGTGTGAAAAAGTAGCCGAATCAAAATATTGGATGTGTGCTTATAAAGTAAAAAATAAAAATACAAACTTAATAATAATGGCAGTTTATAGATCACCAAGCTATAGTGAAATGGAATTTTGCAATGCATTCGAAGAAATCACTGAATTAATTACTGAAACGAATCTTGAAATAATTATTGCAGGTGACTTCAACATAGACTGGATGAAAAATGATACATATAAAAATGGGATACAATCAATTTTGAATAATAATGGACTAAAGCAAGTGATAAATGAATACACGAGAATTACGGAAAGTACAAAATCATTAATAGATTTTGTTATAACAAATAATGTGAATGTTGTCGCCAAAACCAATGCTGATAATAAAATTGCGGATCATGAAACAATAGATATAATAATAAATAATAAAGACTATAATCAATCAACGAAGAAAGTGATAGAAATATTTAAATATAATAAAGATATGTTTAATAGAGAATTAAGAAATAATTTAAATCATTGTGAAAATAACAGCGTCAACTATTTAACATATAACATCGATAAATGCATTGAAAATGCAATAAGAAAATTTACAAAAAAGAAAACTATAAATGAACAAAATAATATGAACAAATGGTTTAATAGAGACCTAAGAAAACTTAAAAAGGAAAAAAACGTGAAATATTATATCGCGAGAACGTTAAACACAAGCGAAGCTTGGAATAATTACAAATTAATAAGAAACACATATGAAACAAAAATAAAAAATGAAAAGAACAAATTTATTAATAAGAGTATTAGTGAAGCCAACGACCAAAAGCAAATGTGGAGAAAAATAAAGAATTTAGTAATTAATAAGAAACAAAATGTGATACAATCTGTGATATTTAATCAATTAGAATATAAGGAAAACCATATAATAGCCAATAAATTTAATTATTATTTTGTTGAGAGTATTAAATCAATTAGAAATTCAATAGAGCAAGTGCAATATATAAACCGAATACCAGAGATAAATTCTAAATTCAAGTTTCGTGCAATCAATCTTACCGAATTGAAAAATATATGTAGAACTATTAAAAATAAACCTGACTTTAACAATGTATCAATAAAATTAATAATGGATAATTGGAACACCATAGGAAAATAGTTTGTTAAATATAATTTATAAATCTTTTGAAGAAGGAGAATTCCCGGAAAGCTGGAAAATATCATTAATAACACCAGTAGAGAAAATTACTAAAACAAAACAATGTGAGGAATTTAGACCAATAAATATACTAAAGACTTGTGAGAAAATTATCGAAAAGGTAGTGAAACAACAACTTGAGAAATATTTTGAGGGAAACAATATATTTTCGAAATACCAATCTGGATTTAGGAAAAACTTTTCGTGTGAAACAACGTTAAATTATATTATAAATAAATGGAAATATGTGGAGAAGGACAAGAGAATTATGGCTGTTTTCTTAGATTTCAAAAGAGCTTTCGAAACGATTGATCGTGATATTTTATTATGGAAACTTTATAATTACGGGATACAGGAAAATGAACTAAAGTGGTTTAAATCATACCTAACTGATAGGAAACAAATGGTGAAAGTAAATAACATAAGGTCAGGACATGTAAATAATGACTATGATGTACCTCAAGGATCAGTTTTAGGAGCATTGTTATTTATTATATACATAAATGATATGCCAGAAGTACTTCAGAAAAGTGAAATTATATTATATGCAGAAGGAGATACGGATCAACAATGCTATGATAATATAATACATGATATGAATAATGTTAATGAATGGTTAAAAATGAATAAATTAAAGTTAAATGAAGATAAAACGAAACTTATGCAAATAAATATGGACAATGATACAGTGTTTAAGATTAATAATCAAATAATAGAGAAAGTCAATCAAATTAAATACCTCGGTTTTAGAATAGATAACAAATTAAAATTTAATGAACATATAAATTATATATGCAAGAAAATTGGTAAAAAAATTGTTTTTTTTAGCCACATTTTGAATTCGCCTCAACAATAACATATACTTGCTGCACCGAAACACAAATTGAGAGAATCCAAAAGTTACAAAATAAGGGAATGCGTTCGATATTAAAATGTAATATATATACTCCCAATAGAGGGAATGCTTAACGCACTTAAATGGCTCACCGTAAAACAGAGATTAAAGATGAACACACTGATTTTTATACAAAAGATGAAAAATGGAACTGCCCCACAGTACTTATTTGAGCAACTAAGGCGTGTAGGGGATATTCAACCATATCACTTGAGAAATGAAGGCAATTTCAGACTACCAAGGACAACCACAACATCAATGCAGATGTCGTTACTCCATAAAGGGTTACACTACTACAATACGCTGCCGGATGATACTAAAAATGCAAATATATAAATGAATTTAAGAGGAAAATTATGTATTTCATTAAGGATATTGTAAATTGAAATCTCTTTTTTTTTTTGTATTATCATAAATGTAAAATTGAAAGTATTATAAATACTACTAAATAAATAAATAATAATAATAATAAAAAAAAAATTATGATTATTGTTATTATTATTAATTATTATTATTATTATTATTATTATTATTATTATTATTATTATTATTATTATTATTATTATTATTATTATTATTATTATTATTATTATTATTATTATTATTATCATTATTATTATTATTATTATTATTATTATTATTATTATTATTATTATTATTATTATTATTATTATTATTATTATTATTATTATTATTATTATTATTATTATTATTATTATTATTATTATTATTATTATTATTATTATTATTATTATTATTATTATTATTATTATTATTATTATTATTATTATTATTATTATTATTATTATTATTATTATTATTATTATTATTATTATTATTATTATTATTATTATTATTATTATTATTATTATTATTATTATTATTATTATTATTATTATTATTATTATTATTATTATTATTATTATTATTATTATTATTATTATTATTATTATTATTATTATTATTATTATTATTATTATTATTATTATTATTATTATTATTATTATTATTATTATTATTATTATTATTATTATTATTATTATTATTATTATTATTATTATTATTATTATTATTATTATTATTATTATTATTATTATTATTATTATTATTATTATTATTATTATTATTATTATTATTATTATTATTATTATTATTATTATTATTATTATTATTATTATTATTATTATTATTATTATTATTATTATTATTATTATTATTATTATTATTATTATTATTATTATTATTATTATTATTATTATTATTATTATTATTATTATTATTATTATTATTATTATTATTATTATTATTATTATTATTATTATTATTATTATTATTATTATTATTATTATTATTATTATTATTATTATTATTATTATTATTATTATTATTATTATTATTATTATTATTATTATTATTATTATTATTATTATTATTATTATTATTATTATTATTATTATTATTATTATTATTATTATTATTATTATTATTATTATTATTATTATTATTATTATTATTATTATTATTATTATTATTATTATTATTATTATTATTATTATTATTATTATTATTATTATTATTATTATTATTATTATTATTATTATTATTATTATTATTATTATTATTATTATTATTATTATTATTATTATTATTATTATTATTATTATTATTATTATTATTATTATTATTATTATTATTATTATTATTATTATTATTATATTATTATTATTATTATTATTATTATTATTATTATTATTATTATTATTATTATTATTATTATTATTATTATTATTATTATTATTATTATTATTATTATTATTATTATTATTATTATTATTATTATTATTATTATTATTATTATTATTATTATTATATTATTATTATTATTATTATTATTATTATTATTATTATTATTATTATTATTATTATTATTATTATTATTATTATTATTATTATTATTATTATTATTATTATTATTATTATTATTATTATTATTATTATTATTATTATTATTATTATTATTATTATTATTATTATTATTATTATTATTATTATTATTATTATTATTATTATTATTATTATTATTATTATTATTATTATTATTATTATTATTATTATTATTATTATTATTATTATTATTATTATTATTATTATTATTATTATTATTATTATTATTATTATTATTATTATTATTATTATTATTATTATTATTATTATTATTATTATTATTATTATTATTATTATTATTATTATTATTATTATTATTATTATTATTATTATTATTATTATTATTATTATTATTATTATTATTATTATTATTATTATTATTATTATTATTATTATTATTATTATATTATTATTATTATTATTATTATTATTATTATTATTATTATTATTATTATTATTATTATTATTATTATTATTATTATTATTATTATTATTATTATTATTATTATTATTATTATTATTATTATTATTATTATTATTATTATTATTATTATTATTATTATTATTATTATTATTATTATTATTATTATTATTATTATTATTATTATTATTATTATTATTATTATTATTATTATTATTATTATTATTATTATTATTATTATTATTATTATTATTATTATTATTATTATTATTATTATTATTATTATTATTATTATTATTATTATTATTATTATTATTATTATTATTATTATTATTATTATTATTATTATTATTATTATTATTATTATTATTATTATTATTATTATTATTATTATTATTATTATTATTATTATTATTATTATTATTATTATTATTATTATTATTATTATTATTATTATTATTATTATTATTATTATTATTATTATTATTATTATTATTATTATTATTATTATTATTATTATTATTATTATTATTATTATTATTATTATTATTATTATTATTATTATTATTATTATTATTATTATTATTATTATTATTATTATTATTATTATTATTATTATATTATTATTATTATTATTATTATTATTATTATTATTATTATTATTATTATTATTATTATTATTATTATTATTATTATTATTATTATTATTATTATTATTATTATTATTATTATTATTATTATTATTATTATTATTATTATTATTATTATTATTATTATTATTATTATTATTTATTATTATTATTATTATTATTATTATTATTATTATTATTATTATTATTATTATTATTATTATTATTATTATTATTATTATTATTATTATTATTATTATTATTATTATTATTATTATTATTATTATTATTATTATTATTATTATTATTATTATTATTATTATTATTATTATTATTATTATTATTATTATTATTATTATTATTATTATTATTATTATTATTATTATTATTATTATTATTATTATTATTATTATTATTATTATTATTATTATTATTATTATTATTATTATTATTATTATTATTATTATTATTATTATTATTATTATTATTATTATTATTATTATTATTATTATTATTATTATTATTATTATTATTATTATTATTATTATTATTATTATTATTATTATTATTTATTATTATTATTATTATTATTATTATTATTATTATTATTATTATTATTATTATTATTATTATTATTATTATTATTATTATTATTATTATTATTATTATTATTATTATTATTATTATTATTATTATTATTATTATTATTATTATTATTATTATTATTATTATTATTTATTATTATTATTATTATTATTATTATTATTATTATTATTATTATTATTATTATTATTATTATTATTATTATTATTATTATTATTATTATTATTATTATTATTATTATTATTATTATTATTATTATTATTATTATTATTATTATTATTATTATTATTATTATTATTATTATTATTATTATTATTATTATTATTATTGTTATTATTATTATTATTATCATCTCTTCACACCAGTTACACATTTAACTTTACTTAAATTGATCGTTGTTCGCATCGAGGTACTTTTTATATGGCTGAGTAAACAACACGTCGAAAGCTTTCGAACCTCTCGATATTTCAGGTAGTTTCCTTTTAGTTTTTTGTAGCCATGCGTATGTGAACATCTACCTCTTTCAGCTCTTAATATTTGTTGTTTCTTTTTTACTGTCTGTTACTTATTTTATTATTATTTTCTTTGCTGCTTAATTATTGTTGTGTTATTTTTATTTACTTTACCTCTGCCAATGTTTGTTGTCGTACATTTGGTTATTTTAAATAGCACGTATAGTTGTCCTTGCAGCTTTTGTTTATTTAATTTAGCGAAGTAATAAATGCTGAAGTTCCCAATCTTATTTCCGTAACACTGCCGCCCACTTAAGCCTGTTCGTGCCGAATAGGTTCATTACTTCCCCTCCCGTAACTTGCCAATCTTTCTATGTACACTACTTTTATTTTAGTTCTTGGGCTGTTGTGTTTCTGTATTCAGTAAAGTACATCGTTCAGTCTATTGATTACTTTGTAGGGTTTATCCCAGTTAGACTGTAATTTGGGGATAATCCTTTCTTCCGCTGTGAATTAAAAAGGAGTACTAATTGCCCTCTTGGAAACCCTCAATATTTACCGCTCGATCGTATCTGGCTTTCATTCTATCGCTGGTTAATTTTATTCGTGAGCTCACGAATTCATGAAGCTCATGGAGTAACTTTAACTCAGTTCCAAAAAGAATTTTGGCGGGTGATCTAGACGTTGAATCGTGAACAGCCGATCGGTATGCTAATAGAAATTTCTGAATGTGTTCGTCCCAATCCTTTAGCAAACATTTTTCTAGAGTTTGGTTGAATCGTTCTATCATTCCGTCCGATTGCGGGTGTAGCGGCCTTGTTCTTGTCTTCTTTATGCCATATATCTTACACATTTCTTTGAAAATGCCAGACTCGAAATTTCTTCCTTTGTCGGAATGTAACTCTGGCGGAACACCATAGCGACATAGCCAGTTATTCACGAAATTATTTACAATCGTAGTTTCCTCCTGATTGGGTATAGCATACACTTCCGTCCACTTGCTGAAATAGTCCATTACAAGTAGAACATAACGATTTCCGGCATTGCTGACAGGAAAAGGACCTGCTACGTCCATTGCTATCGAATGGGGCTCCCGAGTTGTATTGCTGTAGGTGACCTCGACTTCTTCTTACTGGTCCTTTACCTGTCAGGCACTCTGTGTAGTTTGCTATCCAGTCGACCACTGCTTGTCGACACCCAACACAATAAAAACGCTGTGTTAGCTTTTGCAGAGATTTCGTTATCCCAAGATGTCTTCCACTAGGAAGAGCTGCAAAACAATCGATAGTACTATCGATAGTATCGATAGTTTTGTTTTTGGCTGACCATCGATAGTTTTTTTTTTACTATCGATACTATCGTCAAATTATAAGAATAACTACGGAGGCCACTAAATGTAGTCAAAGTCACATTTGCAAAAATTTGTTCGACGCGGGTTGTTAGAAGTCTGTAAACTTTTATAGTTACATTGGGACATAGTTTAACAGTTTCTTAAATTTCTATTTATTAAACACAAATAACGTATGAATTGTAACTAACTATGTTCGTATACACGATTTTGCATTTGACCCAAGCAAATTAATTGCGTGATCAAAAAGTTCCCAGAATAACCCCCTTGTGACCGAAATAACCTAGGCTGGCGACATAGCTATGACGCTAAGATTTAGCGGGAATATCAACAACATATGTACTAACGATGGTGGTTATTCTGGGAATTTTTTGTTCAAGGTAGTAATCTTCATGTCGTTAGATCATAGCATGTTGTTTTAACTGTTACGGTACAGGTGTTTGTTCCGTTTGCTAAGAACTGATACATTTCAAGGACTCTTACCATAAGATTAGCTTCATAAGTTTTATTTCTTACTGTGCGACTTGAAACAGGAGAATAAGTTAATTTTTCAGGCTTATTGATGACTTGAAGAGATTAAACTTTGAAGTACGAATTAAAAGTCGACAGTTGCTCTACGCTTTCTACCCATAATCTTTGCAGTTTTCTTTCACTGGTTCTTATTAATTAGTTTAGTTTTGAAGCACTTCATGGTCTGACCAATTTTCGCTATACTTATATAAAGATTAATCTTCCATCAAAAAACTTAAATTCATACAATTTTATGATGTACTGGAAAAAAATAAAATGCTCCTACTTTTTGTTTCAACACTGTTTATTTATTGTTATTCTTTCCCTTTCACTTAAATTCTAATATTGTTGCCACTAGAAGCACTTTTAAAGAATCCGATAGTATCGATAGTATTTTTGCAAACTATCGAAAATATCGAGTGGGCCGACTATCGATAGTTTTGCAGCTCTACCACTAGGTCTTTTATGGAATTCATTCGAAACTTCATTCATCTTGGAGGAAGGTACTACTATCAGGTTGGATGAAATTTTACCATCAGCACTCTCCCAATGGCGATATAAGCATCCATTAATCAATTTCAAACTGTCCCATAATACGGTTTTGTAAGGGGACCTTCTGCTGATATTTCATTGCGAATGGGCCGTCTGTTCTCTTCTTTTGCGGCTATAATCTTTGCCAATATTGGGTCACTTCTTTGCGTTCCTGACCGGTCTTCGGTGCAGCTCACAACAGGTCTTTTAGTATCTGGAATGTCTTTTCTTGTAACTCACCCCATGAAGGTTCTGTTGAAATGCCATCTGCTGTAACTAGATGCCCAAAATATTTTAGCTGTTTTTGGAACAATGCACATTTCTTCACGCTTAGTTTTAGTCCAGCCATTGATATTCGTTGCACAACTTCTGCCAGGTTTTTGAGGTGTTCGTCAAAAGTTCTGCCCATCACTGTTATGTCGTCGAGGTAAACCCGACAAGTCTTCCAATGTAGTCCTTTTAGTACGCGCTCCATAAGACGCTCGAATGTGGCCAGTGCATTGCAGAGCCCCAATGGAAAAACTTTAAACTGCCACAAGCCACCGATCGTACTGAAAGCAGTTTTCTCCTTATCCTTGTCTGCGATCTCTACCTGCCAATAGCTGCTTTGTAGATCCAATGTCGATCATATCGATAATTCTTGGTAGCAGGTAGCTGTCTGTTTTGGTGATATCATTTAGCTCCCTGTAGTCTACGCAGAATCTTGTACTACCATCTTTCGTTTTAACTAAGACTACACCACGGACTCGATGCTGGTTCAATTACACCGCTCTTCTCCATTTCATTAACCAGCTCAACCAGCTTAACCTCATTACGCTTTTCCAGAGGTACCATTTCTCTACATTTTCGTTAAATACCTGTTTGTCCTTGGCTGATATATCGGCAGGTTCCGGCAATCGTTCGGTGTTTATTACCGCTTCTACTGGAGCACATTGGCCTACCTCGGAGTTTTCGTAAATAAATTTTTCGTGGCCTGATAAATTGAGCACTCTCACTGAGACTATTCTTTTTTTATTAGATTTGACAATGGCCTTTGCTGACAAGTCCAGCTTAATTTCTGCTGGTTCTACTACCCACAGGCGGTTGTCTTCACAATTTCCCTCTATACGCGCCCATAACAATGACTCAGTCTGAAGTGGTAATTTTTGTTGTTTGACAGAAACTAATCTTCTGGCGTTCACTTGATGCTGGTATCCCATGTCAAGAGGTATATCTACATTACGCCAACTCATTATCTGTTGCCCCATATTCAAATTGATGCCAAGGACTATCATAAAGTCAGCACCAAAGATAACCTCGTCAACAATATCAGCGACAATAAAAATATGGCTTACGGTAATGTTCGCTATAGTCACCTTCACCTCAATTTTTCCGTAGACGGTGGCAGATTATCCAGTAGCTGTTCGTAGTCTGATATTATTTAGTACCTCACAATTAGCCGCTTCACCACCTCCTCTATTTTGTTGATCTCATCATCTTTCTCTGCCTCAACTTCTACATTACGTATCTTTTGCATTTGTGGCACTGATATCGTGCGAGCTGTGCGAACGCCACAGTATCTGGAAAGGTCGCCTTATGTGCTGCACGTACAGCTAGTTTAACATCAGGGTCTCGTAATCCGCTAACGAGGGCTTTGGTCTTCAGATGATCTACTAGTGGGTGATTATCCCCTGGATAGGTTAGCTGCACCAACCACTCGACTTCCATTGCAAAGGCTTGAAGTGGCTCATTAACCTTCTGTGTTCGGCACCTTAACTCCATGCGGTACAAGTCGCGTTTGTGCTCATCAGCAAATTTACGCTGTAACGCCACCATTAAGTCATTGTAATTGTTTCTGTAGCTGACTGGCATGGTTTATAAAATTTCTGCTGCAGCACCTTTTAACGCCAAAATTTATTCTACGGCCTTTTCTTGTTCGTCCCATCTATTTCTGTTGGCAACTGTCTCGAATTGGAATTTAAATACGGATAGGGGTGAGCTACCATCAAAGCAAGGTGTTTTTATTCTGCTAGAAACTTCTGGTATAATACGCACTGGTTCGGGTTGCTGGCACTGCAGACTATTGATTTTCTCTTCTATTACATTAAATTTATCGTCGACACTCTTTTCTAGATTTGTCACTCTTGATGACGATCAACCCTTTTGCTTACCATCTCATATATTTCTTGCAGCTTTTCTGTTGTTGCACTCGACGCTTCTTCAAATTTCTTTTCAATTTTTGCCAGAAAATTCTGGTTATCAGCTTTAGAAATTTCTTGTGCACTCGCCAGAGCATTAATTTTTTCCATAAGCTTGTCATTATCAGCTTTAGAAGATTCTTTTACCTGCGCCAACAGCTTTTCATTATCAGCTTTAGAAGTTTCTCGTACCTCAGCCAAAAGCATTTTGGTTTGTAGTTGTATTTTTTCCATCATAGTGGCAAGGCCACTTATCTGAGACTCTTCCTCATCATCAAATACGTGAGTATCTACGTGGATGCCCCGCCGTTGAAGATCCTCATACAACCGCTTTTGCAATTCGGTCTTGCATCCAGTTGATGGCAAATCCAACTTTGCCAACTCTTAGGCGTGAGTTAGGCGATCCACATTAAGTTCTCTGATCTTCATTTTATTGTTTTATTTTAAAGGACTACAATCCAACTTCTGACACCAATTGTTACGTTTTTACCTTTTTAAAAACGTGTTTTTATGAGTTCATAGATTGTAGTTAATATAAAATAAGTTTTGTGTTTGTTTTTAATTAAAAATCCTTACTCAATACAGTTATGTGCACCACTGATTGTAATCTTTTACAGGCAATAAAAATTTTTATTCTTAATTACCCTCTCTGTTTACAACTCTGTAAACTACAACAATTACTCGACAGATCTTTCTTCCTAAAGATCTTCCAACCCGATCGTAGTTATAACTTAGGTTCGATCACAACCTTTTCAACCAGAGGTTAACCACACTTAACTCTCTTTACTGAGTTAGCTCCAACTAAACTGGCTTTTGCTTCACTACTAGCTTCACGAGTTTACTCTTTATAAACTCTCTTCACACCAATTACAGATTCGCTTTTTATATGGCTGAGTAAATAATACGTCGAAAGCTCCCGAACCTCTCGAAATTTCAGGTAGTTTCCATTTCTTTCTTTTAATTTCTTTTTAGTTCTTTTGTAGCCATGCCTATGTGAACATCTACCTCTTTCAGCTCTTAGTATTTGTTTATTGTCTGTTACTTGTTTTCTTTGCTTGTTAATTATTGTTGTTGCCGTGTTATTTTTTATTTATTTTACCTCTGCTAATGTTTGTTGTTGTAGATTTGGTTATTTGTAAACAGCACGTATAGTTGTTCTTGTAGCTTTTGTTTATTTACTTTAGCGAAGTAATGAACGCAGAGGTTCCCAATCTTATTTTCGTAAGAATATGTTCGAAGGGTATAACAGGGCTAGTGTACAAAATATTATTACCTGAAAAGTGGCATGAAGCATAACAACGAAAAAAGCCCACGGATTATAAAGAGTTCTAACATCGGGGTTTTTCAACAATCTAAACAGAAGTTAACAATTGGGAGATGCAACTCTACAAAGTGGACTAGGGCTTAAAAATCGATCGGGCTTGGATTTAAAGGGTATATTCATGCTTGGTCCTATAAGGAGTGCAGCGATAGTGCTGCTCACATAAATCGTGTCTTAGGCAACAATCCCATAATCCATAATATTCCGATCCAACCAATCCAACCAAAAACTGTTCTCTGAGCCATTACAAGATTTTTGAGATGCTTTCTAGCTTCAGAAAGCATAATCTGAAGGTAAATGTTAGCACCCAATAGCAAATCAATATGGGCACATTTTAAATCTGTAAATGAAGGATCGGGTGTATTGAAGTCAACAAAAGTTGATAACGAATGGGTAATCGATCGACCAGTGAGTCTATCAACGTCATAAACCCTCGTGGACAAGTTAAGTTCGGGATTAACGGGAGATCTCAAACAACACAAACTTTAGTAGATTTTACTGTACCTGCACCAATAGGACTCACAACAGTTGCAGCAGGTGCCGAAAAGGTTGAAAGATTGAGCTCTTGTTGCAGCTTTTTAGAAATAAAAGTGGACTGCGATGCCGGATCTAACAGAGCTCTGGCAGAAAATACTTTATCGCTCAATACTACATTAACCTGTGAGGTTTCAAACTGTTGAGTGAGGGGTGCACTGTATCCGGGCTTTGTTAGGGGTAGACTGTATTCGGGTGGAGTATGGGGTGGACTGCATTCGGGTTGAGTATGTGGTGGACTGTATTCCGGTTGAGAAATTCTGGAAGGAACGGCAGCAGCAGATGTCGAGGATCTATCATCGCCATCATTTTCCCATCGTGTAGAAGGCCGTGGTGTTACCGAATGACGATCAGGGGTAAGTGTATTAAAAGGATTATTTCCAGTCGTTCGCCTCTCCCGGGTAGAAGATTCGATACTGTGGAGTAGCGACTGAGACCTCTGCTTGAAAATATAACATACATTAGAGCTCTGACATCTTCTTAATTCGTGCGAAACAGCCAAACAGTTTGTGCAATATTTGTGCCTTGTAACCGATGCTAAGTGATTGCTAGCCGACATTCTTAGAAAATCAGAGCACAATCGAATAGGGTGATCTTCATTACAAATCGGACATTTCCTCTGGGGTATATTAATGGCGACATTCGCTCAAAAATTTTGGGTATTATTAGAAATGTTTGGGCTACTATTACGAGCAGTAGCTTGTGTGAAGTTGTGACTTCCAACGATGTCCTTAACGGACTCTAAAGTGCGGTACTTGGCCGTTAGGAAATCGTCTATTTTGCTCCACTTCGGCAGGTCCGAATAGATATGAACGAATATTATATACCAATTGCTAGTTTCTATTCCTAACAACAACAAATTTGAAATACAATCATTGATTGTCCGTTGTAAACTTTTGATAGAGGGACCAGATTCTTCAGATACTGAAGGGAGGTTAAAAGGGTTAACTAGAACTCGTTTATTCTCATATCTATCAACGAAATTCTGCCAAGCTATGTCGAAGCCATTATTCGTCATGGGGAAAGTGCGAATTATATCTCGGGCCCACCTTCAGTTTTCTTTGTATATTGCCGATATAAGTGTTAGTCCCAAACAAGGCAGAAAACACATCCGTAAATGTTGACTAATATGCATCATGCATAGCATCTCCAACTGTAATGACAAGGTGGGCAAGGTCCTTATCTACTGCCCTCTGCATTACCCGCAAGGTTGGCGTAAGTCCGTAATCCGTATTCTGCGACTCTATAGTCGCCAGAATCTTTTCAGTACTAACGCCCAAGCTATGAGGGAAGTATCCACGAATGATGAGCTGCTTAGGGAACTCGCCCTCCTTCACAACTTTCAAGCACATGTTGCAGTTCCGCGCGATTTGACTACAATTAAGCCTCAGCCACCCTGCAGTCAATTTATTGTTGCAAACCAGAATCAAACAGCCACTCATGAGCTGACAAAATAAAAATTGTAGCCTTGTTTGACCTTTAATCTGTTCAATCGACAGGTCAACGATCGCCTTCTGAATCTGCCACATTTTTTCAGATATCAAGGGAGCGTTGACAATGTCCAGAGAAATAAGACCAACTCTGACACTACCAGCTACAGCGCTATATGCTGGCTTGTTTGTGGCCAAGGCATGCCTAAGCTTGAAGCTTTCGAGGTGGGTTTTTTTTGGCAATTTCCGGAGCCTCTTTCATTCACTTTTCACTTTTAATAGCTTTTACAAGGCGGCTACTCTTAAATGGCAATAGCCTAACGAATTTGCCAGTGTCCAGTGGCAGCGACAAACTGTTAATATCAGCGTCGATTTCGGTACAGCCAGAATGCTGACTAGCAGCGATGACTGATGACTACAGTCATCAAGTCACCAAGAACACCTTTGTCACTTAGATTTGGTATACTGGCCCCCATTGCCAGTTTCAAGGCTAGTGACACTTATATCTGCCACCTCCTTTGTGTAATCAGAGGACACTGTTGTCTTAGTTGAGGCATGAGAGGCATCGCTCTTTAAAATATTGTCTTACAGGGATACGAATTAATTAAAACTGGAGGACGCCTGGTATACAGAGTTCGCATACTAGCGGCCAAGTACCTTTCGACCATTCATCCATTTACGGCTGCTATTCCACCTTGCTATTCCACAAGGAATATCCTCCTCCTGCATGATCATGACTTGCACTCAAAAGAGACTTACTGAACTGCAAGCTGCGATTACCATCCAAGAATGGTAAAGATCACACTTCTGTATGTGTTTTCAGATAACAGGACTGTTTTATGTGTTGCCTAATGGTTAACCTTACAACAGTCCCCCAATTTCCCATACAGAAAACCACCAGCGTTGCTTACTTAAGCCGTGCACAAGTACGAGGCATAAGAAAAGACCCCTAACTGGTCAAGTCCTAGTATAGAGGGTAAGCGAGACTTCCTGAAGACCCAGACCTTGTGTGGTTGTTCACAAGATCTATAAAAATAGCTTAACATAATATGGAGCAAAGTATACTTGAACCATGGTAATAAATTTGAGAAATGAAGAGGAACAGGAAACTGTTCTGGAAAATATTATTGAGCATAGAGAACATAGAAATAGTAGAGAAAAAACACACGTGACCACGACAAATAAGTAGTTAGAAATAGATTATCAGTTGAAAAAATTAAAGAAGTAACTAGAATAACAAATTAAATATTAAAAACCATAAATAATAATAACAATAACTCTTCAAGAAAACATGCAATAACAGATTTTAAGGCTGTGCAAATTAGACATAATAATAGAGGAAATAGTTAGTATCCAGTTAGGCATTCACTGTGCAAAAATTTAAATAATAAACTCATTAAACCCTCTACAGAAATAGATTTAGTTAAGGATATAATAAATAAAGATACAATACCCTAGAACAGGCATTAGAATTTGCCGAGTTAAAAATTGCATGCAATAATGATTCTATAGTTTATATTATTTAGTATACCAATGACAGTGACTCTTGTATAGCAAATTTAATCAGAAGTAAGCCAGCAAAATTTAGTTTAATAGACCATCGAAATACACCTACAGTAGACGAAATTTTACCTGGAACAATTCTTCTAAATAAAGTTAGTGGAACAATATTTAAAGGAGAAACACCTGTACATTCCTGGCGAAATGCTATAATGCTTTTGAGACGGCAGCCAAGAAGCCATTACCAGCTATCCGGCAACCCAGGAATTCTAGACTATGTAAACATAGAATAGGACTGTCATTAGAGATGGTAAAGGAAAATACAATACAGAAGCCATAGATACTTTCAATTATAAATAAATCTAGGACTATAATAGCATTATTGCCAACTACCATTCTTGCTGTCAAATCAGCTAAATGCAAGAAATGGGGAAATCGTTTATCGTATAAACAGTTATTGATAACCAACCACAAGTTCATGTATCTATGCCTGAATTTTCGGAACCTAAAATGAAGGAATCTATTAAAGTAAAAATGGTCGCACAAATTCCTTATTTCTGACCGAACTAGGATGATCGGTTTTAAGTGGGGAGGTGTTCAGCCAAAAAACTTTTAAATGCAATTCTTATAAAATCAATGACTTTGTTTCAGTTCATTTAACTTCTTGCTAATTATTGAAATTGCTGACACAAGTCTAGGCAATGAAGAAACTTAAATATTGCATATGGTAATAAATTAATTCTGTGTCAACATAGAAGAATAGCTTAAGTCGAAAAACGAAGTTTTGAAATATTTCCAATTTGTGTAATATTTTTCTTAATGGTTTTTTTACAACAAATCTGTTACAACCTTATTAAGCAAAAAATTTAAAAGTTTTAAAAAAATGTTGGTAAACAGAGAGCATGCAACACCTTTTATAACTTATGCGATTTTTGTATACATAGTTTTGTTGAGCCCTAAGCTATTTTACTGAAGTAATATCTATGTATTTCATAGTTTTAAGTAAACATAAGATATTTTATTGAAACTTAAAAAAGAAATATACAGTAAAACTACAACATACAAACACAAAAGTTGTTTCCATTTTAATATTTTTATATATAGGGTCCGCCATCTACCGTTTTCTTTTTCAACTAGTGCTTACACACGGGTAACACTTAGCTCATGTCTGATTTGACAGATAATTAGTTTTATCCTTCCGCTGAAAGAATATGGTTGTGTATACGCTTCGCTAAGTTGGCCTTACAGAATATACCGGATTTTGCCAAAAAAAAAAAAATCAGCTTTTCAGATGAAGCTTATTTTGATCAACCAAAATTGAAAAACCGATACACCCAAGAAGAGTCACTGTTTGGTGCGGATTTTGGTTCAGAGGAATAATTGGGCCGTTTTTCTTCGAAAATGAGCAAGGAGTGGCCGTTACAGTCAATGGCGATCGTTATCGGGCCATGTTGAACGAAATTTTGTTCACAAAAATTGAAGAGGAGGATATTAGCAACATTTGGTTTCAACAGGACGGCGCTACGTACCACACAGCCGAAGCTACACTCGATGTTTTGTGCCCTGTTTTTGAAGATCGCATTACCAGCCGCAGAGCTAATGTCGTTTGGCCACCTCGGAGCTGCGATTTGACACCGTTGGACTATTATTTGTGGGGTTTCATCAAAGATAAAGGTTACGCCAACAAGCCAGAGACAATTGACGCTTTAAAGGACAATATTTGTGAAGCCATTGGTGAAATACAGCTGCTCACAAACGATAATGTGCTTAAAAACTGGACCGATCGTGTAGGCTACTTCATGACCAGCCGAGGCAGCCATTTGATTGAAGTTATTTTCCATTATTAACCTGTACTTTCAAATGATTGGATTGTACTTTCAAATAAAAAAAGAAATTTGAGAAAATATTCAGTAGTTTTTTTTTATAGCATTAAAAAAAAAACTTATTTGGCGGACCATACATACATACACTTTTTTCGTTAAAAATGTGTATTTTTACAAATATATATTTTTCTTTTCAAAAACAAACAAATAAAAACAGCTTAATGCAAAAACAAAATAACACAGGTGGAGTCATATGTTCAAAGGTGCAACATTCTCACATGCAACTTTGTTAAGTGCGTCCTTATTTTTCAGAAAAGAATACAAAAATTGTAAAAGGACAAAAATATTTTCGTCAGAAAAGAAAACGCTATAAGTGAATAAAGTTAAATAAATGTTATATTTTATAAAAAATAAATACAGCCCAATTCTGAAAAAGAATTTCCTGAAAATTTTTTCCATATTCCAAGTTCCCCTATGCTGAAAAAAAGTTCTTTTGGGAAATGTTTCATTTTTTAACTTCGAAAATAAAAAATTTTCCCCAGGGGATTATGAAAGTCAACTAAAGGGAGACTGTGATGACAATTTTTGCGAATAAATTCCCTTGAATGTTACAAGGGAGTTGTTCGAAAAATGAAAGTAATTGAAGTTGTTCTTATAAAAAAACTGGCTTGGTTGGTCCGCATGACGGACTTATAACATATTGAATACACAAAAAAAAATTATTTCAGTTTTCATAACATATGCTGAGTTAGTGCAAACGTATCATGTACGTGGGTATCAGCTGTGAAATTCTGTAACATAAGCAAAGCACGTCGCTGCTTACTGAAAACGTATCGTTGTCATTGTAGTATAGAAAATCTACAGACTTTAGATTTTTAAGTTGCAAATATCAACATTGGCCAGTGTTGCTACCAAAAAAATTTTAATTCTACCAAAATGTTTTCATAAATCTGCCAAACTCGATACAAATCAACTTTCAAAAACCATTAAAAACATACATATTTTGACATAAATAACAATTTTTACCAATATTTTTACATGGGTTGATATACTGTGATATATAAATATAAAGTATACGCCCTCACTTTCTACAATTTAACTTTTATTTCAGACTTTTAAAATATAATAAATTTAAATATTTTAATTTTGTACACTATTTGTGAGACTACAAAATTCTTAAAAAACAGCAAAAGATGTTTTACTACAACAAAATTTATGCAACAAAAACAAAAGGTACACCATATTTAAAAAGAATTCTTAAAGGAGAGAATATTTTAGTATCCGACTCCTTTTCCTTGTGCTTAACCAACATCATCCAGTCTTCGAGAAATAGATTCCACTAGGTGTTTTTTGGTAAATTAATAATAAATATTGTGCCATTGCTCTGTTAGAAAGGATTTTTTCTTGATGTTACAAATTGGCCTTTTTTGAATTTTATGATTAAAAACCGCTCGATTGGGGTTAAATTCGGAATTTATGAAGGATACTACCGTTGGTTAGAAATGCGGAAGAGGAACCATCCGTGCAGTGTCATTAAAATCATTGTCTTTTTATAGAAATTAAAATCTTTGCACGTCTAATTTCTTCAAGTTGTGTTTTGAATATATTAAAAAAATCTATTCCATTCATAGTACTTTGAATGAAAATCAGACTTCCACCAAACAGTTCCACACTACTACCGAAATTTCACCAGGCTTCACAGTGAATATACAATACAGTTCTAAAAGTTCTTCGTTTATGGTTCTCCACATTTTTATGATATTTTTTCTGACTAAATACATTAAATTTGATATCATCGCTTAATAGGATATTGTTTCAGAAAAAAACATCTTTGGTTTTATTTGTTTTAGGAGTCACTTCTGAATTACTCTTGTTATACAAGACTTCCCTATATGAAATATAGCATACAAACTATTTGCATATAGTACTGGCTTTAACACTAGAATCTAATGAAGATAAGATCACTTTTTAGTTGATTTTTCTTTACATAGAGCACAATAGACCACATAAGTTAAATTATTTGGCTTCGAAATTTCATAGTTAACCGAATTTTTTGTGTTTTTTCACTGTTTTAAAGGTCTTTTTAGAGTTTACCATCAAATTTGATTGGAATAACAATTTAAGTTAGTTTGCCCATTGTATTTGCTTTACGAAAAATTCTAAAATTTAAGTTTATACGAGCAATAAAATACAAAAGTTTTTATTATAACAAAACGTCGAATTAATGCAGTGTATTTTTTACACCTAAAATATAGAGTACATTCCGTAGCATAACTGTAGCTATTGCAAAAATTGTTTTGTAATTTTTTAAATTTTATAAAGCCTTAAAGTAGTATTAGCCGAACGTTGTTGTAACGTAACGTGTCAGCAGTTCGCTTTTGGTATATGGGAATCAGTGTAAATGCTTACTGAATTTTAATGTTACTTTGCTGTAACGTAACATTCTGTAGAAAATAGAATTTCTCAACGGTATTACGTGACATTTGCAAAGCGGTGGTGGAGTGTTTGTGTGTTAAATTATATGGGGTATTTTCACACTTTTTTCCACACAATTAAAAAGAGCAATTTGAAACTATTGAACAAAGCAATAATAATTTGAACAAATTTAAAAAATATTTTAGAAAATGTGTACCCGATTTTAAAAAAGATATTACTATATTTTAATACAAAATAGCTTCCTACGTGTATTGTAATGTGGAAAAGAAAAAAACTAAAAATTAGCTTTAAAAAACATTCCTAGTTGACAAGCAAACATTTTCACGCTAATGATAGATAAGAAATTATGTTTGTATGTAATTCTTAGATCAAATTAAAAAGAATTTTGGATAAGCAACGACTAGTTCCGAGGTGTAGGCCCCTTAGTCTCGATATTTAATTGAGTAGTAGCTTAAAATTTTGATAAACAAAAATAAGGATATCAGGTAAAAGATATTTCCAATGACCTTAATTTGGCGTGCAAAAAATTTGATTTCATTGGTCTATCATGAACCAGGGAAAAAGAAAAACTTTTGTATGTGGGCTTTTTATAAAATTTCATTTATTTGATATATAACGTTATACTTAAAATATGCTTTTTTGGCAATTATTATATACATACAGTGGCTCCAGCCCAAGCCCGGACACTATACCAAAATATTTTCGATCGCTCATACATAATAAAACGTTTCACAGTCAATAAAACGGTGCAAAATAGACCAAAACATGCCCACAAAAAATATTTGCTGAGACAGAAGAACGTTTTTTTTTTTGTCAGAAAAATTAAAGCAAATCTTTCCTAAGTGCTCCAAAACCGGCTGCTATTGCTTAAAATGACCTTGCTAAGAAAGCACGCCCATCAACAATAAGAAACTTGCTTTACAGAGTTGGACTTAATGGTAGAAGAGCTAGACAAAAACCGCTTATTAGTAAGTACAATCAAACCAAAAGACTTAAATTTGCAAGAGTACTAAATAAGGATTTTTCTTTTTGGAGAATCGTTATGTTCACCGACGAACGCAAATTTAACGTATTTGGGTCGAAATAGTCGGGTCTGGTCCAATAGTATGGAGGGAACAAAATCAGGTCTTACGTTTGAATAACTTAAAACCAACACTAAACACTCTTCTTCTCCATCAGGTCCAGGATCTTTGCATTTTATTGACACTATTTTGGATCAAAATGTTTATTTAAACATTTTAAAGGAAAACTTGCCAAAAATGTGGATGCGGTTGGTACTTTTACCAAGATGACGACTCATAACACAAGGCTCACAAAGTAAGGTTTTGGCTGCTATATAATGTGCCACACGTCATGGAAACAGCACCCCCGGACATAAATCCTATTGAAAATTTGTGGGATTATCTCAATTAAAAAGTTCAACATCAGTCGGTTTCCAGCAAATCTGAGCTAAGAAGGGTTTTGCTAGAAGAATGGAAAAAAACACCTGCTGGTTACTGCCAAAAATGGTCGAATCTATTCCCAGGAGACTTCAAATGGTTATAAATAAGGGTTTGCACACAAAATATTAATTTTATAACAATATGTTATATTTTCAGACATTTATGTAGCCGTCAGAGTTTCGCTTGTGTAACTTTTTTTAACAAATTGAAGTCTTTTTTGTTTTCTATTCTTAATAGCTTAATATATATAATAAAATATCAAACAAAAGCTTTCCTTAACTATTTCGAATTAGTTTGATTTTTATCAACAAAATTAATTTATTATAAAGTCCGAGTTTGGCTTGCGCCACTGCATATATTTTGTTGTATTTTATGTTTGCAGATACAATAAATAATAATAATTCCCTTAACATGTTCCATAATTTTCTTAACATGTTCTCTCAGTCCATTAGCTGCACCCGATTCTATTTTTAGACGTACAGCTTAACGCCGACTCCGAACGGCAAAGCATTAGAGGAGTTTTTAATAGTAAGTAATACTCATAACCAGTTATTAGCTAATGTTATGAGGTGATACCGCTGTAAAAAAACTTTTTGTTATCTTTTTTCAGATGGTTTGATCCGGTATTGAAAAGAGGGCCTTCTGGTAGGTAGGCGGATGTCTTACCTACCATACCATATTAGCACACAAGAAAATATATACATATATAATTATATTATTTTTATATAATTAGATAAAAATGCTATTTAAACCTATTTGGTACTTTTTTCAAAGTGTACACAATTCGAAAATGTATAATATTCATCATTGTGATTTAAACAGCTGTTTCTTTTCCATTTTTAATAATTTATATACACATAGTTGACAAAAACACACGACGCGTTTTTATGTATTCTATAATCGCATAGACATTCTTACAGTACGCTACGTTACATTACGTCTACAATAACGTTCTGCTAACCAGGCCTTTAGATTTTTAACGAAACATGAAATACTTAATTTTATCTTATTTTGGCAATAATATTTCCCATAATATTTCATGAAAGAACAGAGGCCTTCTCGCATACAATGACTTGCACACGATTCTATTTTCAGAGTCATTAAATGGGACCTACAGTTTAATGCCGGCTCCGAACGGCAAATGCAATAGAGAAGTCAAACTTTTGTTTGCTTCTTTAAATTGTAGAAAATAGGGCTGTGCACTTTATTCTGATGCTCCCAGTAAATTTATTCTTGTTATTTTGCAGTTATTATTAAGTTTTTTATAACAATAGCTTGTAACTAATTGTGTAGACTCTTCTGCTTTTCGTTTATAGAAAACAAATAGTATTGCGAACAATTAATAAATTTTAATAACACAAGGACTTTTAAATTTTTAAACTTCTGCAAAAATCTACCAAAACTCTATTTAGCCTACCATCATACCAAGCGAAAAATTTTCTACCAATATTGGTAGAATTCTGCCAATAGCGGCAACACTAACTTTGGCATTGCTTAAACAATAAGTGGCGGGTTGTTATTGTCATATTAAATTATTTGGAAAAAAATACAAATAAAATGGATGACGCCAAGTTAATATATTTTGCTGAAAAAAATCCAGAGCTTTATGATAAAAATAAATGAAAATTAAATATTCGCAAAAGGAAAAAGATCAGTTTGGTTAAAAATTGAAACAACAGGTTTGTTAAGAAATTGTGAGCTACAATTTTAGGAAAATTAATTTTTTGAACTAATATTATTTTTTCTGTAGATGAGAATTGTATCAGGCGCTAAACTGCCACAAGGGACCGCTATGCAAGAGAGTGCTGCCAAAATATTCAGACTTCTGGCAGTCTCGCATTGGCTAAATAACATGGCCTATTTTTCATAGCATGGAATTTTTAAGACCACATATAGCAACACGTCCGTAAGTTATTTGTATTTAAGGAAATGCTGTGCAAAGTTATAAATGTATTTGTGTTGGTGAGAAAATGAGAAATGCACTATAAGAAATTTTTAACGGGTTAAAAGTAGCATTAAGTTCCCTAAGAATTTATTTTAAATTAGAAATGTAGTGAGGATTACCAAATGCATTAATAAATAAAATAAAATATTCGTTGCACATTCTTAATAATTTTGATCAGTACATTTAGTGGAAAACAAAAAAAAATCCACAAACAGCCACTTCACATGTTAATTCGTCGCTGTTTCAGTGACGACTAAAAGCAAAATTCTTGCAGTGCTTTTGAAAACAAATACAGACAAAGAGAGGACTAACGTAAGAATACGTGGGAGTTGAGCGTAAGCAATTGCTCTATGAAATGAACACCATTGTTTTAAGGTAGCCTTAATTATAAAATCCTACACGAAGTCGTAGTCTGAGAACAAATTTACCACTCTGTGTAAAAAGGTTTGTTTTTAATTGGCCTTTTAATAAGAAACTACGAGACTTATATCTTGCAACGAGCATAGATGGCTAAAAATTTATATGTTGTTCATCTTATAATTTCTTTTAGTTTATCTATTGTAGTATAAAGATAAATCACCCAGGCAGGTAAATTTAAGTTAGAAAAAATATAATACTTAAAGAACTTTAAATAACTTGGCATCAATAATTCTTCAAGTGTAATTTGTTCCAGGACCCATTGCTTAACAAATATCGTGCTTGACCCATTGAAGCTTTCAGCCGATTCTCCTACAACTCCATTGCAATTTTCGTCACCTGCAACACCACAATTTGAATCTCAGCAAATACCAAAATTAAAAAGTAAAAGGATTAAGAGAGATGTGGACAAAGAGAGCTGAAAAATATCAACCCATCCGTGCAGATATAATATGTGATATGACTCCTGAGTATCTGGTATTCAGCTCTTAGTATCTGTTGTTGCTTGTTGTTGTCTGTTACTTGTTTTCTTTGCTGTTAAGGTAGGATCACACGATTGTCGTAATGCACCAATAATTAGTGTTTTAGTGTTACGGCAACAATATTATTGTGCTTATTTATCCCAATCAAATGCAACCCTGATGCGACAATCGTGTGAAAGCTTTATCGGCAATCATGCTCTAATGTAAATTACAAAAATACAAAAATACTTTTATTTTTTAATTGATTTCTTTCTGAAAAAACACATGTTTATACGGTATTTATAATTGTCATCCCTTAAAATATGGATTTTTAAAATTATTTATATGTAAATTGCATCACAAACTTCCACCATTTTTTCTCATTATTTTTACTTCTTTTATCAAGAGGACACCTATCAAAAAAGCCGATGCAATTTTTATTTTTTAGAGAATAAATCATATTTACTTCAGAGAATTAAATATAATTTGTAATTAAATTTTAATTTAAATAAATAAATATTTTAGTGAATCAATTTTTTCAAATTTATTGAAATGGTTTCTCATATGCATCATCAATGGCCCTTCTTGTAAGCTAATTCCTGACCCACACCCTTCTTCTCTTCTTTTTTTTGTATTATTTTTTATTTATTTGTTCACTAAATGATCTCAATATATGTAAATAAAGAGAACGCTATTTTCTTTTTTTTAAGAACGAACCATATTGAACACACAAAAGAAATTAATTTACCACAACAGCTGATTTACAGAGTTGCCGTAAACTAGAACAATCGTGAGACAGCGTTGGAACAATTATTGTTAATACATCGTTTCGCGCCATCTTGTGACAATATATTTTGTATAAAATAAGACATCCGTTTGAGTACAGAATTTTTAATTGGGACAATTTCAGTATTTTGCGTGTGATCCCAGCTTAAAGAAATGTATAAAGTAATGTGCAAAAAGGACAGAAGTTATCAATTTTTTTCTTATGCATGTGTTTTCTGAGTTGATAGTTTTCGTATTATTTGAAAAAAAAAAAAATAAATTTTCATTCCATTTAATAATCAACAATTAGAAAATAACGGTTGTTGAAAAAAGTGGATTCAAATTTCTGTAAAAAGTATATTTCGTGTTAAAATTTAAATATTTATTTAAAAAATGCTGAAGTACTATGGGAAGCAAAACCCAGTGCATGTTTTGAAGTTGAACTAAAAAGTTCCTGTAAAACTTTAAATAGGTCTAAAAATAAAACAAAACTTTACACAGTCATTCATTGTTACGTTCTTAAGGAAAACATTAAAAAAGTATCATATTCAATAACTGGAATCTGAGAAATGAAATTATATATGTAAAAAAATCTGTATTTACTTGATTTTGCACTTCTACGTTTAATACATTTCTTAGGGCTCTTTATTTATTGTGACGTTTTTTAAGCATTAACACGTACTTTATACAATATTACCCAAAACCATAAAAGAAATCTGATCCCATTCGTATTGCACTCGTTGGCATATCTCCAACATGTTCTTTGAAGACCAGTTATATTACTATTCCAGGCGTTTATTTACTATTGTCAAAAATTCTCTATTGAATTGGAATTAGAACTTTATATTATTTTATAATTTATTTAAAACTTTTGTTGCATCAGATATTCTCTGACATTTTTGGCGTTCTGTCTTTGGATCACAATTTTAAAATAGAAATACGACCTTTTTTTTGTTTGTTTTTTCTAATAGAACCTACATATATAAATTAACTTTTTATGTTTTGACGATTTTCTAAAACATAATGATGCCCAGCGAACCTGGCAACACTTGGTATATATCGCTTTGCACATTAAGGTTAGGTCTGTTCAATAACTAAAAGTTGTTACGAATTTGTGACAATTGTTACTTGAAAAGTGTTCATTAACTCAAAAAATTTGCAACGAGAGAGTAAGAAATTGAGACACAAAAAAGATCTTGCAAATTCTTGCTGGTAATATTTTTACTTGCAAGAATTATTCACACAGCTGTTTTGTGTTTATGTTTACAAATCAAGTTCTCTAAAAAATTGCAAATTAAATTTTTTTTTTTTTTGGAAATTTAAGAAATTGTAAATAAAAGTAAACTTTTCAAGCCAATGTTGTGATTAACTTAGGATCAACAGCACCAAAAGAAAATGTCTAAAGATATTGAAATAATTGACGCGGGATGTAATACATCAGGGTTAGGGGATGTTGCAGCAAACGGAGGTTATTTCTATAAATTAAAATACTTCATTTTTATAAAATTAATAACGTATACGTTTTAATATGTTTGACAATAAGTAGTTGCAATTTGCATAACAGTAAACTCCTGGAGAGCTTTTCGTATATTTTGATTCGTCGAGTGATTCGGAGAGTGATAACAATGCTGAAATGGTTGAATACTTAGTGCGAGCTCGACAAACGTTGGCTATGAATTTTGACGTAATGAAAAAATGCAAAATATTCTTCGAAAAAGAATCTATAAACAGCACTATTTTAGATTGCAAATTTTGGCTGGTTAGGTGTTCATTTACTTTTGAGCATTTTTGAGAGAAATTGTTCAAACATTTTTTTAAAAACCTGTTGTTTATTTGTTTTATTGCTTACCTTTTAAGTTTTTTTCATCAACGCACATAGCAAAAAATCACTAAGACCGCTACTCAAATACATTTTTCTTTTTGGTTACTTTTGATTTACACCAATGTCCAAACTTAAATATTGCTTGTTAATTTTATCTCCATTAAATACTTAGCACAATCGAGCTTCCAGTGTCTTTTTGCTAAGTTTTTTTAAATGTGTATGTACACTTTCATTTTCGAGTCATATTTTTAATCACTTGCGAGCCTTTTTTAATTTATTTTGTCAGCCTGTTTAAGAGTGTTTTTGATTCGGTTTTCTGAGTACTACTGATTAAACCAACCTTTTTCTCAACAACAGAACTAAGCGTTTTTAAAAGAGTTTTAGAGTCTTTTGGAAAATTCATATTGCATTTTAGCGGCAATAATAAAAGTGCATCAATTGCAACAAAGCTCAGTTGATATTGAATTGCCCGCTTAGCTAGTCCATCACACAAATTAAATTAATTTCGTTCACTCTCACTGTCATCACTTGGATCATGACAACTGTCACTATCTACACTGTTTTCATTAGTATATTAGCTTGATTCTGAATATTCTTGAATGCTTTCTTCTATATTATTCTCTGTGCTTTTTTCAAGTTAATTTTTTTCTTGGAGAAATTAAATTTTCAGCTTCTTTTTTGGCGATCTTTTTACTTGTTTGGCTGACATTGCCTTTGTTATTTAAAATTATTTACTATATATGTACAGTGGTGGTCAGAACATCTAGCTCTCCAATTACCCATTTTTTTACGATTTAATCCACGATTTTTGGTATTTTAATAACTTTGTTGGTGTACCGCTGTGGTATGGTAAGTAAGACACCCGCCTACCAACCAGAAGGTCGTCGGTGCAATACCAGGCTAGACCATCTTAAAAAGAAAAAAAAGTTTTTCGACAGCGGTATCACCTCATAACATTAGCTAGTAACTGGTTATGAGTGAGTATAAATACTATTGAAAACTTTTCTAAATGCATTTGCCGTTCGGAGCCGGCGTTAAACTGTAGGTTCCTTTCAATGAGCTTAAAAATAGAATCGGGTGCAGTTCATTGACTAAGAGAAGTCCCCATGTTCCTTCATGGAATGTTATGGGAATTAATACACATAATAACTTTGTTGACTGCTTTTTTGTAATAGCAAGAAGAAATCATTTTCTGATTAAAGAAAACAATAAAAAAGTAATCTTTAAGCAAGAAAGTCTAACTATTGCTGTCCAAAACATTTGCAACTCTCACCTCTTTTACTCTTTGTGAACTTTTTTTTACTTACAAACCTAAAAGATTGACTTTAATTATATTTCCTTTTCATAATGCGAATGTCTGGCATATGCAATTTATTAAATAATTCCACATTAGTTATTCAGCTTTTCAAAAAATAACCTTTTTGCTAAAAGTGATACTCGTGCATTGAATTATTAGAAAAATAGCCGGCAGCAAATACAATTATGAATTAAAAATCAGAATTTTGCATGATTATCGTAGCGGAGTTTCACACAAAGATATGACACGAAAGTATTTTATTCCGAAATCAACAATTATTCGAAAAGTCGATAATTGCCATATCTATACATGAATAAGGTAATAAGACCTCGTGTAACAACAGTACACGAAGACAGAAAAATCAAAACGTTTTTTGTAAAATATCATAACGTAATACCACGAAAACAAGAACTGTCATTAATGTTGGTATTTCAACTCTTAATAGAAGAGCCAGGATATATGGTCTCAGGAGCTATAAGGATGCAAAAAACCCCTTATAACCGAAGGAACAGAGAAATTCGTCTTAACTTTGTACGAGCACATGCAAATTGGACTCCACAAGAATGGAGAACAATATTGTTGTATAACGAGTCATCGGGGATTAAAAGGAAGAATTTGTGTCTGAAGACCGGTTGCAAATGTTTTGACCACCACTGTGTATCGTAAAATATCTTACTTTATTTATTTTACTGTACAAATTAATTGTTATATGTTACTAGTTAAAAAAATATTTTTTATTGAGCTCAAAAGCTCTTCTTTATTTGATTCGTATTTTAAATCTAAACTTAATTATGTATTACAGTTTTTTTTTTATATTTTAAAAATGAAAATGCCAAAAATGCAATGGGAACAAAACTGGAACACCTGCAACATTTTTTGTCACTGCATATTTTATTTGTGTGGGGAAAAGTTGTAACACGTGCAAAAGTGATAATGTTTCATATTTTGTATGTTGATTGTTTGATGGGAATAACCATGAACATTTTTTAAATGTGCTATTTGTTAACTTCCATATGTATTTTATTAAATCACACCTTTTAATTTTTTTTATATTTCACTTTCACAACGAATTTCACACCGCAATGTAACTTTTAAAAATGAAAAAATACGTATTTAACTTCTTAACATTTAGTATAACAACTTAAGAAAAAAAAACCTAAAAAGGAGTGTTTAATCATCTATCTGCGAAAGATATTCTGAAACTTTCATTATTTTTTTGATCAAGCATTTATAAATCTTCCAGTTACGTGAAATATGATCATAAATAACGGGTATAACATTCACATTTTAATCTTCTGGTTGATTAATTTATGATTGCTATACAGTTTGTTATTGTATTTGAAATCAAATTTTTTTTAATCATTAGCGCGAAATATTCATTTCCTTTATTAATCTTATAAGTCATTAAGCAGTTTTTGATCATCAAAAGTACTCGAAAAGGACTCAGCAAGGTGAATTTTCGAAGAACGATTCCTCAAATGCTAGCTGAGATACGGTGCATACGGGTTTTTTATAATTTTTTTTTTCAATTTTAACTGTAACGAGCTAAAGGCTAGTAAATCTTCAAAACATATTGGAAGCCCGGGCTATCCAATATGTACGATTCGCTGTAAGACTTACTCTCTGGCTTGCATTGTGCCTACTTACAAACGCCTTTCTTGTTCGTTTCCCATCCATTCGATTCCGGAACCACTGTAAAGTATTACTTCAGGGGTGTGGTGATTCAAGCGATTGCTGCCTATGACTTGCTCTAACCGCAGATCTCTGTTGGATTAAAACTTGCCTTATGAAAATGCATACTAGATTCCAATTATCGGGCGTTATTCGCGATCGGGCCGCCCTCTCCAGAGAGTTCCGCTGGTTTTCATATCGAGAATAATCGAAGAAAACATGCTCCGCAGTTTCTCTCACATTCAGGCATTCCGGGCATATATCATCCTTGTCATGACCGTATTTGAAAAAGTACGTGTAGAAGTTCACCTGCCAGTGCTTTCTTTCCATTCATTGCGCTAGTCTCGGTATGAGACTATAGCTCTATCTTCTCCCTTAGTGCCAGTGGCCCAATCACGCTGAAATCTCACAATGTCGTTACCACCCATCTTTCCAGACTATGCCTGTTCTCCCCGCGAGACATTTTCTCATCTCTATTCCAGCTACTAGCTGTAGCGGTACTAATCCCACAATCACCAAAGTCGCAATCCTAGAGCACACGAGTCCAGTCCCATTCTATAAGTTTTCCTGTCCATAGTCTCTGCCCATATGGCGACTGGATAAAGTGCAATGGATTTAAGCACACCCATCAGCAACAACCTTTTCTCCTGCTTTCAACCACCAATATTGGGCATTATGCGCACTAGTGCGCAACTCCTTGAGGCACATTTCTCACTGATGTGTCTTAAATATTCCCTGAATGTAAGTCTATTATCAATCAGAACAACCAGTATTTAGATGTTATTCGCCCACCGCCATTGTGATGAACAGGATAGAGTTCCTACTGCTTACAAGTAGTGCCTCCTTGTGATTAGCAAGTCTAAGACCCATACGCCTCATCCAATTTCTAACATTAGCAACCCTACACATTTCCTCCTACTACTTACTCAAGGTGTTTTCCTCTTGTCACTAAGGCAATGTCTTCTGCAAAACTAATAACCTGCGGAAGATAGGAAGTTCAAGCCTCATAACCGCATCATACATTGCGTCCCATACTATTGGGCCTAGCACCGAGCCCATAGAGTCGCCAGCTGTTACCGCATACGACCTTCTGTTCTCGTCCGTGTCATAGAAAAGCACCCTATCGGATGAGTCAAGGGCAGAAAGTGGTACAGGCTCGGGAGTGCTGAACCTAGGAAGAAATATTCGAAACCTATGGGAAAACTCGCAAGCGTATTCCAGGTGTAAGTTTATGCAATTGAGAAATGTGCTCAATTTAACCTGGAGATGAAATATAGAGGACAGCCATATTATCTGATAGACAGGCCTCCATTCGAGCACATTGCTCCTGTGAGGTTGACTCAGGACTAGTTTGGGAATGTTTTAATAAACTAAACCAACTGGGCAAGTGCAATAGGGTCAGCTTATGCTAGGTCAAGAGTCATGTGAGAATTCGGGGAATAAAAGGTACGATGAACTGACCAGAAAGGGAGCTTCCACTCCACTTGTATGGCAAGATCTCTTGTGGATTGGGAAGGGGTATCTGAAAAGACATACTCAACGGAAATGAGGATAATGAGAGGCGGGTATTCTTCTCTGGCCATATTGGTCTGAGACAGTCTAAGCTTTTGTTGAGTAACAATGACAGGAGAAGATTTTAATCCTGCATAAGGATGTCAAGGGACAGTCTGAGGATACTGATCGGGCCTTTGAACCGTCGTCGTTGCAGGCTAAATGGACATCTGAGTAAAATCAGAGCAGTTTCAAGACCGATGTGCAGATTCTGAGATGAGGAAATCGATGGCTATGGTGCACATAATAGGGGAGATATCATAGAAAACCCTATATAGATGGAGGGCTGTACAACAGATCCGTATATGCACCCTGGTTCTGTCATCTTGTCCATTCAATATAGATATTCGCAGAAATAACCGTGTCCGGACAGTATTTGTGTTAAGTAATAATTTACCTCGCCAAATTTCCTCTCGACCCATTTAGGAATGTCCGGAAGGAGTTTCGCCGTTCACTATCTTTAGAATCAGAGGTCCATCTCTGTTGCTACTATTGTAGAGTTCGCCTTCTTTCATCATCTGCCGTTATTCCGTCATCGTTTACATTTTTAGCCTGCCACGGTCTTTTCCATTCATAAGCCTGTAAAGATCACACTGCTGATCACCATCACTGCCGATTCAGAGACAGTCGTGTACGCCGACCACTCTCAAGGCAGCGGTTCGCTGCAGCACCAACAAAACCCTCCTTCTGTATTCTGGCAGCAGCGCATCCGCCCAGTTCTCACTACCGTATAGCAAGTTCGAGTTAACAGTTTCCATCAGTAATCTGAATCTGCTCTGTGTTGGCCCCCCTACGTTGGCCATGAGCTTAAGCCTGCGACTTTAGACGCCTTTATCGCCACCTGATGTATTTGCGCCCAAAATGTAAGTCTAGGGTCCAATCTAATACCAAGGTAACTAACCACTTTCTTAGTCCTCAAAGTAGTGTGGCATACTGTCGTATCAAGCACAAGCGGTATATTTTGTCTCGTTAAAAGGATGAGCTCTGTTTTTTCAGTGGCTAGTTGAAGTCCTTTGTCCTCGAGCCACGACTGCGTTTGTATTATTACCTGATTCAGCTTTCTCCTGACCTCTTCCATGTCGTGGGCCACAAATTACGGCCTTTACGTCATCAGCATATAGAATAAGATGTGTGTTGTCTGGCATCTCAATCCTAAAAATATCATCATAGCTTATATTCAAGAGGTCAGGGCCGAAAATAGATTCCGGCGTGATATTCTTTCTCCTCCGTTCTTCGTTTATATGATAGATAGCTCAATCGCTCTGGCAGCTTTGAAGTATTCTCAGCAAGTAACCAGGAACTGAGAACCTAGTTTCCAAGGCTTCAAGTGCATTGATCCATCGAAGGGCTACTAAAGGCGTTCGGACGCCCAAAGTCGCCAGTAGGACTATCTTCCTGGAATAATGATTCCCACTTTGTGTTGCCCTTACTCTACCTACTACATCGTATTGTTTCTCCGAAAACCCACCTGCAGCCTCTACTGCTTCACTTAGACGAAGTTTTAGTAGTCTCTCTAGCAGTTTACCAGCGCTGTCCAGCATACACAGCGGTCGATAAGCTGACGCTTGTGAAGAGTCACCTTTTCCTTTGCTGACCGGCAAAAGCTGTTGTTTTTCCATTTGGTCGGGAAGACACCTCTGCTCAGACACACGTTATACATGCCTAAGAGTAGTTTTGAACGCTCCATTGCAATGAGTTTTATCACCTCGTTTGGTACGCCATCGGGCCCAGGCCCCATGGGTTGCTGTTTAGATCATTTCGAAGCTCTTCCCATTTAGCTTTCTTGGTACGATCTTTGGCCATCTTCAACCTCTTTTTCGCATTTTGGAAGTCCTCAGCATCGTGCAAAGCAGCGCTATTTCGTTTAGCTCGTGTATACATTCTCCTCGCTCTCAGACATTTTCGTCGTTGCCCTGCTATTTCATCTGACCACCAGTACATAGATGATTTCCCCGCACGTATCTATAGCCTCAAATTCCATATTCGGGTTCCCCCAAGCCACGGTTGCTGGTCCAGTTTGTTGTCCACAACCATGCTATACATAATATACTGATGTACGCTCCCAGTGAAGTCCTCAAATACCTTCCAGTCTCGGTGATTTCCCAGTAAGTCCTCAGAAACCTCTCGGCCGCCCTAGAGTAAAAATCTCCTGAGATTATTAGGGGTTCTCCAACTTTCTGCACCTTATCTTCGATTCGGTTAAGCTTCGTTTCGAATTCCTAGATTGAATCGCTTAGTGTTAAATAGCAGCTCAATAAAGCACACCGACTACTTCTGATGTAAGTGAAACCCGACCCTAAGCCGAGCCTATTACTAAGAATTTGCTGTTACGCGGCAACCATATTGTTGCCGTCCCCGTCTCCCCTTCGTCTTCGAACCAGGAGAAGCGAGATGTGTATCCTTATTTCTCGGCTGCAATCTGGTCTAAGAGTGTATCTGTCGTTCTACTCCGATGCATATTTGCTTGAAGTATCCTCATGCCGAAGTAGATTTAGATCCCGGGCCACTACTTCGCGGCCAGCATCCACATACAGGCAACGCCTTGCCTTTGTGCCCCGGTTCGCCTCACTTAAAACACAGCTTTGTCCTATCCAAGCCTTTGCAGTCCATTTGTATGTGTCCCGCACAGAGGAATCGGAAACAACGCTTCGTATCAATATAAGGTCATATCCTTGCTCGTATCCAGCCGATTTTTATTTCAATGTCACAATGCCAGGACCTGCTCCTATTGTTTGGGGTTGTTACTATAATGCGCAACACTTTATTCGCTTTATCGAGCAGGCTTCTGATAGCCACCTCCTCTATTTCCTCCTTTACCATTAACGCGTCGTAATCGCAAATCTCCAATGAAGACTTAGTTTTCAGTTCAGAAAACAACGCTGCTTGTTGATTTGTAAACAAATCCGGTTTGGATCATCTCCCTCCGCTAAACTCGAGTGGCAAGACTCCAGTACGAGTTTTACCAACGTAAATTATTGAGCACGTCTGCATAGGAATTTCCCTCGGCCGGTTTAACGAGAACAGCTTTCGGTTTCATCCGATAAAAGCGAAGTCGTTTCTCCTTTGTTACGCTATGGTTTCTAGCCATCTGTACATTCCTGGGCAGTGGTTTCTTTCTCGCTTCTTTCCAACAACTTGCGAAGAAAATTCTTCGTTTTCTCCTATTTTTTTGCTTACGTTCGAGGTATCCTTAGAACACCCTATTACCAATTTCTAACCGATATTCTTCCTATTGTCTTCAGGCGGACTTGTGGCTGGCCTCTAACTACATGATAATAGGGTTTACGAGTAATTATCAGCGCAGACTTCCATTGTTGGATGGCGATACATTCCGCTCTTCTTCGGTCGCTTTCCCGAAATCTGAGACTCCATCTTTTATATAATTTCTGACGTTTCTTTGTCTAAGCACAGCGAGCTTTATTTTGCGAAGGATTTCCCGGCATCGAACGCTGCTCTCCTCCTCTAACTTCCTCATTAGGTAAATGAGCTCCAAGCATGGATAACTACCCATTCGCTGCCGCACAGTCTCTTCCTCGATATGATCTATGAGCGTAACGATATTTGACTGCAGCACTCATTCATCTGCAACCGTCACGCTGCCTAATCACGGAACGGTTCCATCTCCGCTTTCTTATGAAATACTAATAATAATAATAATAATAATAATAATAATAATAATAATAATAATAATAATAATAATAATAATAATAATAATAATAATAATAATAATAATAATAATAATAATAATAATAATAATAATAATAATAATAATAATAATAATAATAATAATAATAATAATAATAATAATAATAATAATAATAATAATAATAATAATAATAATAATAATAATAATAATAATAATAATAATAATAATAATAATAATAATAATAATAATAATAATAATAATAATAATAATAATAATAATAATAATAATAATAATAATAATAATAATAATAATAATAATAAAAATAATAATAATAATAATAATAATAATAATAATAATAATAATAATAATAATAATAATAATAATAATAATAATAATAATAATAATAATAATAATAATAATAATAATAATAATAATAATAATAATAATAATAATAATAATAATAATAATAATAATAATAATAATAATAATAATAATAATAATAATAATAATAATAATAATAATAATAATAATAATAATAATAATAATAATAATAATAATAATAATAATAATAATAATAATAATAATAATAATAATAATAATAATAATAATAATAATAATAATAATACAAATAATAATAATAATAATAATAATAATAATAATAATAATAATAATAATAATAATAATAATAATAATAATAATAATAATAATAATAATAATAATAATAATAATAATAATAATAATAATAATAATAATAATAATAATAATAATAATAATAATAATAATAATAATAATAATAATAATAATAATAATAATAATAATAATAATAATAATAATAATAATAATAATAATAATAATAATAATAATAATAATAATAATAATAATAATAATAATAATAATAATAATAATAATAATAATAATAATAATAATAATAATAATAATAATAATAATAATAATAATAATAATAATAAATAATAATAATAATAATAATAATAATAATAATAATAATAATAATAATAATAATAATAATAATAATAATAATAATAATAATAATAATAATAATAATAATAATAATAATAATAATAATAATAATAATAATAATAATAATAATAATAATAATAATAATAATAATAATAATAATAATAATAATAATAATAATAATAATAATAATAATAATAATAATAATAATAATAATAATAATAATAATAATAATAATAATAATAATAATAATAATAATAATAATAATAATAATAATAATAATAATAATAATAATAATAATAATAATAATAATAATAATAATAATAATAATAATAATAATAATAATAATAATAATAATAATAATAATAATAATAATAATAATAATAATAATAATAATAATAATAATAATAATAATAATAATAATAATAATAATAATAATAATAATAATAATAATAATAATAATAATAATAATAATAATAATAATAATAATAATAATAATAATAATAATAATAATAATAATAATAATAATAATAATAATAATAATAATAATAATAATAATAATAATAATAATAATAATAATAATAATAATAATAATAATAATAATAATAATAATAATAATAATAATAATAATAATAATAATAATAATAATAATAATAATAATAATAATAATAATAATAATAATAATAATAATAATAATAATAATAATAATAATAATAATAATAATAATAATAATAATAATAATAATAATAATAATAATAATAATAATAATAATAATAATAATAATAATAATAATAATAATAATAATAATAATAATAATAATAATAATAATAATAATAATAATAATAATAATAATAATAATAATAATAATAATAATAATAATAATAATAATAATAATAATAATAATAATAATAATAATAATAATAATAATAATAATAATAATAATAATAATAATAATAATAATAATAAATAATAATAATAATAATAATAATAATAATAATAATAATAATAATAATAATAATAATAATAATAATAATAATAATAATAATAATAATAATAATAATAATAATAATAATAATAATAATAATAATAATAATAATAATAATGAAACGTGCGACGCTGAGTTCACTAAACATGCAGATTATATATTGCAGAAGTTTTTAATAACACTTCTCTTCTAAACGACGAATTGGCCTCAATAATGGTACGTGGCTTTTAAAATAAAAATAAATTAAAAAAGAATGTAAACAGTGTTGTAAATAATTCGAAAATATTGATGAAGTACTTAATATTATATTGGCAAAATTTATATTCTTCAAAATTGTTCAGTCGAGCACGCCCTGAGACTGTGAATCGAACTAAGACGAGATTAAGGATGCGCCATGGAGAGTTGGTATAAAGTTATTAGTTATTAAGTCGTGTAAGCGTACTTTTATATATAATAGTATTTTTTAGAAATCATCACTTTTGACGTGTAGAAAATGACAGTTCTAAACAAAGAAAGTAAAAATTCTATCAAATGAATAACTCTATACTTTATTTGGGTGGTGGGCAGTGGTGTAGTGGTTAGAGTTTCGGCAGCAACTCAAACAACCCAGATTCGAGCCCCAGCAGAGGGAAAAATTTAATTGCGATTTTCGAATATTTCATTAAAAGACTTCAACCCCTCCTGTCCAAAATATTCAAAAGAAGCCTCCCTGACATTCCAGCTTTACCTCTGGCGACGATGGCAGTCAGAATGATCAGGAAAAACGCCACCTGCTGGGAAAAACGGCAGTGCTAAGTAAGGATCACCACCAACACACGTAGCAAGGGCCCTCACGACCAACGTACTTAGCAAGGATCCTCACCACTATACAATACAATGGAGGCGATAAGATGGCAGCCCCATAATCCTGGAACGGCTTACAGTAGACTAATCATCTGCGTAGCTTGTAACTTAATCAACGAGACTGAAACAAGGCAAAATAATAATGGACAGGAAAATACGACAACGACCTTCGGCACACAAAACACGACGCGCATTGCGCAATGAAATGTAGGAACTCTTCGTGAAGCATCAAGGCTTGCGCAACTTGAAGATCAAATGTTGGTGTATAAAATCGAAGTCTTATGGATAAGCGAAATGAGGTGGAATGGCAATAGCGAACTTATCACTGCAAATGGTAACACTGTATTCTACAGTGGAAGAACAAATGGTGGCGAAAGTGGAGTTGGATTAATGATATCAAAAAGAATAAAGAACTCCCTTCAAACATGGAAACCAGTATCGGATCGTGTGATAATGGCTCGCTTCAAGGGTAGAGTAGGACGACACGTTACCATTGTGCAGTGCTCTTCCCCATCGGAAGACGCTGAAGATTTTAATAAAGATGAATTCTACACACAGTTAACATCCACGCTCATAGAAATTCGAAGAGGTGATATCATCATACTCATGGGTGACTTTAACGCGAAGATAGGAAGCGCCAACACTAACATCCGGTCTACTATGGGAACACACAGTTGTGGAGTCAAGAATAAGAATGGAGAGCGACTAATAGAATTGTTCCAGACATTTCAACTAGTCACAGGTGGCTCTATCTTCCCGCATAAGGAAATACACAAGTATACCTAGACATCCCCTAGCGGTAATGCGCGCAGCCAGATAGACCATATATGCGTGAAGAGAAGGCCTTTTTGGATGTCAGAAATAGGAGAGGTGCTGACATCGGCAGTGACCACGAGCTTATCACTGATGAAATCAAGATTAAATTGAAATGTCAAAGTAGCACCATCAGGAAAATAAGGCGAAAACGGATCTATCTACAAAAACTCCAGAATGATGCAACCAGGCACTCATTAACCAACAAACTAACGTCAGTCATTGGACGATATCAAACAATATATAATCAATTCGCGGAGGAAACACTTGGTGTAGTGCAACCAAATAGAAGAGTTTGGATATCAGATTACACTTGGAACCTGGTTTCTCAAAGAAGGGAACTGAAACTGCAGCTGAATAGCAGCAATACCCTGAGACAGCTATACCATCAGCTGGCAAAATAAGTAAAAAAAAGCTGCAAGAAGAGACAGAAGAAAGTTTCTGGAACGACTGGCAACGGCGACAGAAGAAGCAGCTGGCCAGAATAATATGAAAAAACTACACCAGACGATTTAATATCTCACTAATCAAAAGTGTAGTAGGAACTAAGCTGTGGCTGATAAAAATGGTACACTAATAACGAACAATGATGCATAAACACGGAGATAGAGAGAATATTTCAATGAAATTAGTAACGTCACGAACACTACTGAGGACAGCGAAACAGTTGAGAACATAGATGAGGAAAACAGTTTAAGAATACCAAGCAACCCTCCCAACCTGAATGAGATAAAAAAGGCCATTGGATTTAAATTGAATTGAAATATAATAAGGCGGCAGGCGCAGGTGGACTACCAGCGGAAATTTTTCTGGTTGACATTCAAACGATAGCTGAACTTCTACTGCCTCACAGCACATCAGTATGGGAGGAGGAGAGGCTGCTTCCTACGTGGAAGAAGGGCATCATTGAAAAGTTACCAAAAAGTGACGACTTGAAAGACGGTAATAATTGGAGAAGAATTACTCTACTGAACACCATATATAAGATACTTACAGCCATAATACAGGGGAGGCTTCAGATCAGAATAGACAACATACTGAGAGACGAACAAGCTGGCTTCAGACCGAATAGAAGCTGTGTAGATCAGGCCAACACTTTGCGCATAATCATTGAACAGTCCATAGAATGGCGTACCCCGCTGTATCTACTGTTCGTCGATTTCAAGAAAGCGTTTGATACCATCAGGCGAAAGGCTGTATGCTAGTGAAACCTGGCTTGTATCGGATAACTTCACGCGGAAACTCCAGGTATTCATTAACAAGTGCCTCAGGATCATATGCAGAATATTCTGGATTAACACCAAAGTAACACAGAATTGTGGAGCATGCCTAATGAGGAACCCATACTGAAACAGATAAGGAAAAGGCAGCGGAGATGGATCGGTCGCACTATACAAAAAAGTCCAGAAAGTATCACCGGAATGTCACTCGAGTGAAATCCTCAAGGCTCAAGAAATCGTGATCGACCAAAAAACACCTGGAGACGCACAACTATTCAAGAAGTGAGACAGAACAACCTAACATGGGAAGAGGCAAAGTCAACAGCTGTAAGCCGTGTTAGATGGAGATGCTTTGTGTAAGCCATATGCTCCCAAGAGGAGTAACCGGGAAAAAAATAGTTTATTTGTATTAATAATTCTAGTTTTATCAATAAGTTTATTTGTTCAACTTAAATTAAAATTTTATTTTTGTAATTTTTTAAAATTTAAATTTTTATACAAAAATAAAATTACATTACATACTTAATAAATGTACAAAAATACAATTTTTAGTTAACTATTTTTTGTAATATTTTAATTAATTTAACGTATTTTGTTATATAATTGAAAATAAATAATAAAAATACATAAATGTATATAAAAATTATAAATTTTTAAACTTTTTTAAGAGAAGGAGTTAAATATAATTTCTTAATATAACTGACTTTTTTCAAAAACCGGCTTTCGAATAATTCTGAAAGTGGCAATTTAAAAAAACCGGGTTTCGGTTAATAGTTATTCAAACAACCGGTTAACCAGTTTTTTTTATTTTCATTGTTTTTAATTCTTGAAGCGCAGAGCTGGAATACGTCGTTTTAAAAGTAAGCAGAAGCTAACGGAGAGCTTAAAATTAAAGTGGCAATCAATACCATCAATAATTCTAACAATCTCGTAAAAGATATGCCAAAACGGTATGCCTAGGCCATAAAAAATAAAGGTTATTACTCAAAAGTATTGAAAGTCGCTTAATTTTCGAACAGTTACTCACGGACACAAATTTCGTTTTTGTAGTTGTATTACTTTGTAGAGAATAGAATTAAGGTTTGTTAATATAGCTATAATTTAGGTGCCTATTAATTTTAACATTTTCCGCAAAAAATAAAACGATTCAGTGTTAATTTTTTAATTTAAGTTTTATTAAAATATTTCATCGAAGTATGCCTTAAATTTTTTGTATATATGTATGTATGTGCATGTATATACATATTTGTTTTTATTTTCAATATTTTCTTTTTTTTAATTTTCAAATCAATAAATACGTAAATAAAAAAACAATTTTGGTATTTAACGAAACAACACTCCATCTAAAATTTATGTGTATGTGTACCATAATCCATGCCCGAAAATAGGGGAAATAAGAACGTGTATGTATCGAACATATATATTCACATATTGTATATGCTTCATGTATGTATGTATATGTATATTCTTCATATGTTTATGTACATAAATGTCCATATATCCTTAAATTCTTGATAATGATATGGTCCATATATAACAAGCTTAGCACAAACGTAGGAATATAGAAATCATTTCAAATTAATACAAAATTTCATGTTATTTTAACAAGTTTGCACGTTGTTTTAATATGATGGTCATATTAGGCTTAGGCGATTTAATAGCTAATTAAGCATTAATTTTGACTCAACATGAAACTCATGTAATTTTAAATTTTCACAATGTCGATTCAATAAGAATTTAACATTATATCAATATTTATTTAACATGATTTCTAGTTGTTTTTACATGAAACGAAAATGAACCAAAATCATTATTAAAAAATGTTAAATCAACCTTGTTTTAATTAATGATTTTATATACACAGAATAAAATGATGACAGAATTGATGAATTTCTAACTAAAATAGGTAAATGAATTTTATTTGTGTTTTTATAAAGAATATTAGTAACAAAATTACTATAATTGTATTTTCGTAAAGCACACTTTTGTAAATCTTATATGTTCTTTTACTAAAGCTAAAGTTCATTTGTCTGAAAATGTTAATAATAAAACAATAAGTCAGCTTAATTATAAAGCCTATTTACTTTGAAGTTTAAACATAATATTAGCAAATAAGCAAATAAATTTTAAATGAATAGCACTGAATTAAAATTAAAGAGGAGTTGAAGTTCCATCTAAGATCAAACTACATCAGATTTGCAACTTGCCTTAAAAATTAAAAAACATGTTTCTTTTATTAAAAAGGTTATTCAAGAATAAAATTCATATAATAATATATATGTGTTATTTTCGTTCGTTTTCTTTTCTTTTGTGAGCGAGGTTAAATATAAGGAGAGCAAACAATGCTACGTTACACTAGAATAAAAATTAAGACAGCAAAAGTCAAATACGGGCTCCAATGATATAATCCGCATAGAATAATTCTACTTATAAGAGATGCGCACACTATGTATACTCTTGTATACTCTTTGGTATTATTTAGAGTTAATACAAAAGTAGAAATAATCAAATTGTTTTTTTTTTAAATTTGGTTGTATTTAGAATTGATACTGTTTTGTTGATAAAATTTGTTTTACTTTATGATTGTAATTCGAAATGTGACTATTTTTATGACAAAATTGCTTCCATTTTTTTGAGTTGTGACTCTTTTCATGAAATAATTAAAAAAATATATTTTGTTGCAATAATTTAAAAAAAAAACAATGTTAACATATTTTCCAATGGAATTATAATGTATTCGGATTTTCAAATTCTCTTAAAATATACCACATACAGTTTTTGACCTCTGCTGAAAATTTAAAATTTTGAGTTAGTTTTGAGTTTAAATGTAAATATATATTTTTTATTAAAATGTTATATATGTGTAATTCTTTTTAGACCTCGAGTGATGGAAACCAAACTACAAGCACTTTATCAATATCATTCAGTAAAACAGATGCTAGTAAATTATTAGCATGTAAAGCATACAATCATGCGGTTCCCTCTGAGCCACTAGAAGACGGATGGAAACTTGATATTCAGTGTAAGTATAAATTTGCTTTTAATATGAAAAAAACACTGTGGTTGAATAATTATCTTATTCCAATGCACGCAGGAGCTTTATATACTACTATATATATACTACTATTGTTACGTTTTAACCTTTTTAAAACGTTTAAGTTCGTTTAAATTGCGTTAAAACAAAACAACTTAATATTTGTTTATACAACACTTTTTTTCCGCTTAAACATGTCTTTATCTTATGACAGCAAAACGATGTCTAACTGACGTGTAGGTAAAGCAACCTCTTTATATACCTGATTGCCTACAGTTTGAAAGGCTACGGAAATGTCTCAGATCTTCTATTGATATATCCGTTAATTCAAATATAATGTAAAGATGGTTGGTTTATCAGTGCTGCCAAATACGCAACTAATAAGGCATTGACAGGGTGACACATAACTACTAAATATATAAAAATTTGGGCATTTTTATTTTCGTAACACTGCCTCCTACTTCAGCCTGTTCGTTCCGAAAAGGCTTATTGTCCTTCCTTACATAGCTCGCAAGTCGGTGTAGGTGTACCACTTGCTTTTTCGATCGCGAGCTACTGTTCTTCTGTATTCTGTAAGCCACATCGTTTAAACTTTTGACTACCATATGAGGTCCGTCCCAGTTAGCTTGCAGCTTGGGAGATCATACCTGGCTTTCAACTTATCACGGTACATTTCTAGTCGTGTAGATATCGTTTCATGAAGTTCTTTCGGACTTTCATTTTTTTTGGCATTACCGACTGGTGCTCTCAATTTGTAATGCTGCAGATGAGTCTGACTTATTCTGACTGCATTTTTAGCCGCGATAAATTCAGTGCAGTTTGCTGTTCATCCGGCGGCAGCTTGCAAGCATTCAACCAAGTAATAAAGCTGTTTTAATTTTTCTACTAACTTTGATGCGCTAAAATGGCATCCGTTTTGTTCCCTTTGACTGATTCAAAATTTCATTCATATTTGAGGAAGGAACTACTTCATCGAAGTTATATTGCCATCTGCATTTCCCCAGCTTCGGTATAAGCACTCATCTATCAGCTTTAAACTATCCCATTGTGCCCAACAAGCCTTTATTAGAGGGCTGTCTGCTGATATGTCTTTACTAGTAGGCCGTTTGTCTTTTTCTTTAGCCGCTATTATCCTTGTCAGTACAGGGTATTTCCTCTGAGCCGTTGACCAGCCCTCGTTAATCACTAGTCGTCTGATGTTGATAATAGTCTCTTTGGCCTTATCACCTGTTTTATCAGCAGCTTTCTCACATTCGTTTTTACTCTTTCCACTCCTATTGCAAATTTCACTGTTACGTGACAATCTTTTCACGTCACAACCTCTATGATGCCCATTGCTATAATGCCAACCTCATTTACAATACGGCGTTTATTTATTTGAACTCTGTTGCGTAAGCCAAAGCCCATTTTATGCGGCTCTCTTTTATCGGTTACCAAATATTTCAGTTTTCTATAGCTAGTGTTTTCCCATTTTTCATGTCTCCATTATGACGCAAATCTTTCACTTCTGAGCGTTGCCCTAGAATGCCTTTGAAAATGACCGCTCTTGCCACAGTTCCGGCACCTCCTTTTTGTCTTTTGCTCTTTTTTGTTCATAAGTCGCCCTACCATCTCTTTGATAGCTGTAATAAAATCTTATTTGGTATTTACAGTTTGATGCTATACACTTTATGTAACTATGACTTGAATATCTCTCGAGCGACCTCCTCTTCCAGTGCAAACGCTACAGTCACTACAAAGCATACACCGCGTACTTAATATCACGGACCCTTTTTTATGCCACTGATGAATGCCTCGGTCTTAATTTGATCTACTAGTGTGTGGGTCTCTGGCTGCCATGGTTTATAAAACTTCTGCTGCAGCACCTTTCAACTCCAAAATTAGTTCTAGAGCCTTCTCTTCATCGTCCCATCGGTTTCTGCTGGCTACTGTATCGAACTGAAGTTTGAATACCGCCAAAGGTGTGCTACCATCAATGTAAGGTGTCTTTATTCTACTAGAACTTTCTAGTATAATACGCACTGGTTCCAGCTTTTGGAACTGTATACTGTTGGTTTTCTCCCCCATTACATTTAATTTTTCGTCAACAGTCTTCTCACAATTTCCCATTCTTGTCTCTACACCATCCACCCTTGTGCTTACCGTCTCATATATTTCTCGTAAGTTCTCGGTTGTTTCTTCAAATTTGTGTTCAAGTTGCTTCTAAGTTTCTCATACCTCAGACAAAAGCTTTTAATTATCAGCTCAAGACGATACTCGACTTTCAGCACTACATTTTTCTCGTACCTCAGCCAAAAGCACTTTGCTCTTTACCTGTATTTTTTCCATCATAGTAGCCAGCAGCGAGTTAACGTCTATACTACCTGTTGTTACAGGGGCACTCATCGCGGTCTCATTCTCATCATCAAGCTCGTGAGTATCGATGTCTATACCGCGTCTCTAAAATTCCTCTAATCGACGGTTTTAAAGCTCGGTTTTATTATATATATATATA
>JAKWBJ010000450.1:0-62329 GCA_023159175.1 Wohlfahrtia magnifica | reverse complement strand
TGAAAAATTGTTAAAAATTAAATATACGATTTTTATGGATTTATGGATAGATTGTGTGCTAAAAATGACTATGAATACCTAACATCATGGTTCTTAAGGCATTTTTAGTGGAAAAAATGGACAAAAGGCAATGTTTCGAACCCATACGCATTTGATCAGTTTCTACAGTGACAAAGCTGACAGAGAACCTCTGACAATGTGTTTTTTCAGTTCAATAGACTGAGAAAAGCGATAAGAACATGATTTTAGAAGAGATGGTACCTCAATGGAAGAGAATTAGGCATATTGGATAATTGTGGGGGCTTGGGGTGTGTCTTGGGTACATTGACGAATAAAGCATACATACATACATCCATGAAAAATTGTTGAAAATTAAATATACGATTTTTATGCATTTATGGATAGATTGTGTGCTAAATATGACTATGAACACCTAACATCATGGTTCTTAAGGCATTTTTAGTGGAAAAAATGGACAAAAGGCAATGTCTTCGAACCCATACGCATTTGATCAGTTTTCTACAGTGACAAAGCTGACAGAGAACCTCTGACAATGTGTTTTTTCAGTTCAATAGACTGAGAAAAGCGATAAGAACATGATTTTAGAAGAGATGGTTACCTCAATGGAAGAGAATTAGGCATATTGGATAATTGTGGGGTTTGGGGTGTGTCTTGGGTATATTGACGAATAAAGCATACATACATACATCCATGAAAAATTGTTAAAAATTAAATATACGATTTTTATGGATTTATGGATAGATTGTGTGCTAAAAATGACTATGAACACCTAACATCATGGTTCTTAAGGCATTTTTAGTGGAAAAAATGGACAAAAGGCAATGTCTTCGAACCCATACGCATTTGATCAGTTTCTACAGTGACAAGGCTGACAGAGAACCTCTGACAATGTGTTTTTTCAGTTCAATAGACTGAGAAAAGCGATAAGAACATGATTTTAGAAGAGATGGTACCTCAATGGAAGAGAATTAGGCATATTGGATAATTGTGGGGTTTGGGGTGTGTCTTGGGTACATTGACGAATAAAGCATACATACATACATCCATGAAAAATTGTTAAAAATTAAATATACGATTTTTATGGATTTATGGATAGATTGTGTGCTAAAAATGACTATGAACACCTAACATCATGGTTCTTAAGGCATTTTTAGTGGAAAAAATGGACAAAAGGCAATGTCTTCGAACCCATACGCATTTGATCAGTTTCTACAGTGACAAGGCTGACAGAGAACCTCTGACAATGTGTTTTTTCAGTTCAATAGACTGAGAAAAGCGATAAGAACATGATTTTAGAAGAGATGGTACCTCAATGGAAGAGAATTAGGCATATTGGATAATTGTGGGGTTTGGGGTGTGTCTTGGGTACATTGACGAATAAAGCATACATACATACATCCATGAAAAATTGTTAAAAATTAAATATACGATTTTTATGGATTTATGGATAGATTGTGTGCTAAAAATGACTATGAACACCTAACATCATGGTTCTTAAGGCATTTTTAGTGGAAAAAATGGACAAAAGGCAATGTCTTCGAACCCATACGCATTTGATCAGTTTCTACAGTGACAAGGCTGACAGAGAACCTCTGACAATGTGTTTTTTCAGTTCAATAGACTGAGAAAAGCGATAAGAACATGATTTTAGAAGAGATGGTACCTCAATGGAAGAGAATTAGGCATATTGGATAATTGTGGGGTTTGGGGTGTGTCTTGGGTACATTGACGAATAAAGCATACATACATACATCCATGAAAAATTGTTAAAAATTAAATATACGATTTTTATGGATTTATGGATAGATTGTGTGCTAAAAATGACTATGAACACCTAACATCATGGTTCTTAAGGCATTTTTAGTGGAAAAAATGGACAAAAGGCAATGTCTTCGAACCCATACGCATTTGATCAGTTTCTACAGTGACAAGGCTGACAGAGAACCTCTGACAATGTGTTTTTTCAGTTCAATAGACTGAGAAAAGCGATAAGAACATGATTTTAGAAGAGATGGTACCTCAATGGAAGAGAATTAGGCATATTGGATAATTGTGGGGTTTGGGGTGTGTCTTGGGTACATTGACGAATAAAGCATACATACATACATCCATGAAAAATTGTTAAAAATTAAATATACGATTTTTATGGATTTATGGATAGATTGTGTGCTAAAAATGACTATGAACACCTAACATCATGGTTCTTAAGGCATTTTTAGTGGAAAAAATGGACAAAAGGCAATGTCTTCGAACCCATACGCATTTGATCAGTTTCTACAGTGACAAGGCTGACAGAGAACCTCTGACAATGTGTTTTTTCAGTTCAATAGACTGAGAAAAGCGATAAGAACATGATTTTAGAAGAGATGGTACCTCAATGGAAGAGAATTAGGCATATTGGATAATTGTGGGGTTTGGGGTGTGTCTTGGGTACATTGACGAATAAAGCATACATACATACATCCATGAAAAATTGTTAAAAATTAAATATACGATTTTTATGGATTTATGGATAGATTGTGTGCTAAAAATGACTATGAACACCTAACATCATGGTTCTTAAGGCATTTTTAGTGGAAAAAATGGACAAAAGGCAATGTCTTCGAACCCATACGCATTTGATCAGTTTCTACAGTGACAAGGCTGACAGAGAACCTCTGACAATGTGTTTTTTCAGTTCAATAGACTGAGAAAAGCGATAAGAACATGATTTTAGAAGAGATGGTACCTGCAATGGAAGAGAATTAGGCATATTGGATAATTTTGGGGTTTGGGGTGTGTCTTGGGTACATTGACGAATAAAGCATACATACATACATCCATAAAAAATTGTTAAAAATTAAATATACGATTTTTATGGATTTATGGATAGATTGTGTGCTAAAAATGACTATGAACACCAAACATCATGGTTCTTAAGGCATTTTTAGTGGAAAAAATGGACAAAAGGCAATGTCTTCGAACCCATACGCATTTGATCAGTTTCTACAGTGACAAGGCTGACAGAGAACCTCTGACAATGTGTTTTTTCAGTTCAATAGACTGAGAAGAGCGATAAGAACATGATTTTAGAAGAGATGGTACTGCAATGGAAGAGAATTAGGCATATTGGATAATTTTGGGGTTTGGGGTGTGTCTTGGGTACATTGACGAATAAAGCATACATACATACATCCATAAAAAATTGTTAAAAATTAAATATACGATTTTTATGGATTTATGGATAGATTGTGTGCTAAAAATGACTATGAACACCAAACATCATGGTTCTTAAGGCATTTTTAGTGGAAAAAAATGGACAAAAGGCAATGTCTTCGAACCCATACGCATTTGATCAGTTTCTACAGTGACAAGGCTGACAGAGAACCTCTGACAATGTGTTTTTTCAGTTCAATAGACTGAGAAGAGCGATAAGAACATGATTTTAGAAGAGATGGTACCTGCAATGGAAGAGAATTAGGCATATTGGATAATTTTGGGGTTTGGGGTGTGTCTTGGGTACATTGACGAATAAAGCATACATACATACATCCATGAAAAATTGTTAAAAATTAAATATACGATTTTTATGGATTTATGGATAGATTGTGTGCTAAAAATGACTATGAACACCTAACATCATGGTTCTTAAGGCATTTTTAGTGGAAAAAATGGACAAAAGGCAATGTCTTCGAACCCATACGCATTTGATCAGTTTCTACAGTGACAAGGCTGACAGAGAACCTCTGACAATGTGTTTTTTCAGTTCAATAGACTGAGAAAAGCGATAAGAACATGATTTTAGAAGAGATGGTACCTCAATGGAAGAGAATTAGGCATATTGGATAATTGTGGGGTTTGGGGTGTGTCTTGGGTACATTGACGAATAAAGCATACATACATACATCCATGAAAAATTGTTAAAAATTAAATATACGATTTTTATGGATTTATGGATAGATTGTGTGCTAAAAATGACTATGAACACCTAACATCATGGTTCTTAAGGCATTTTTAGTGGAAAAAATGGACAAAAGGCAATGTCTTCGAACCCATACGCATTTGATCAGTTTCTACAGTGACAAGGCTGACAGAGAACCTCTGACAATGTGTTTTTTCAGTTCAATAGACTGAGAAAAGCGATAAGAACATGATTTTAGAAGAGATGGTACCTCAATGGAAGAGAATTAGGCATATTGGATAATTGTGGGGTTTGGGGTGTGTCTTGGGTACATTGACGAATAAAGCATACATACATACATCCATGAAAAATTGTTAAAAATTAAATATACGATTTTTATGGATTTATGGATAGATTGTGTGCTAAAAATGACTATGAACACCTAACATCATGGTTCTTAAGGCATTTTTAGTGGAAAAAATGGACAAAAGGCAATGTCTTCGAACCCATACGCATTTGATCAGTTTCTACAGTGACAAGGCTGACAGAGAACCTCTGACAATGTGTTTTTTCAGTTCAATAGACTGAGAAAAGCGATAAGAACATGATTTTAGAAGAGATGGTACCTCAATGGAAGAGAATTAGGCATATTGGATAATTGTGGGGTTTGGGGTGTGTCTTGGGTACATTGACGAATAAAGCATACATACATACATCCATGAAAAATTGTTAAAAATTAAATATACGATTTTTATGGATTTATGGATAGATTGTGTGCTAAAAATGACTATGAACACCTAACATCATGGTTCTTAAGGCATTTTTAGTGGAAAAAAATGGACAAAAGGCAATGTCTTCGAACCCATACGCATTTGATCAGTTTCTACAGTGACAAGGCTGACAGAGAACCTCTGACAATGTGTTTTTTCAGTTCAATAGACTGAGAAAAGCGATAAGAACATGATTTTAGAAGAGATGGTACCTCAATGGAAGAGAATTAGGCATATTGGATAATTGTGGGGTTTGGGGTGTGTCTTGGGTACATTGACGAATAAAGCATACATACATACATCCATGAAAAATTGTTAAAAATTAAATATACGATTTTTATGGATTTATGGATAGATTGTGTGCTAAAAATGACTATGAACACCTAACATCATGGTTCTTAAGGCATTTTTAGTGGAAAAAATGGACAAAAGGCAATGTCTTCGAACCCATACGCATTTGATCAGTTTCTACAGTGACAAGGCTGACAGAGAACCTCTGACAATGTGTTTTTTCAGTTCAATAGACTGAGAAAAGCGATAAGAACATGATTTTAGAAGAGATGGTACCTCAATGGAAGAGAATTAGGCATATTGGATAATTGTGGGGTTTGGGGTGTGTCTTGGGTACATTGACGAATAAAGCATACATACATACATCCATGAAAAATTGTTAAAAATTAAATATACGATTTTTATGGATTTATGGATAGATTGTGTGCTAAAAATGACTATGAACACCTAACATCATGGTTCTTAAGGCATTTTTAGTGGAAAAAATGGACAAAAGGCAATGTCTTCGAACCCATACGCATTTGATCAGTTTCTACAGTGACAAGGCTGACAGAGAACCTCTGACAATGTGTTTTTTCAGTTCAATAGACTGAGAAAAGCGATAAGAACATGATTTTAGAAGAGATGGTACCTCAATGGAAGAGAATTAGGCATATTGGATAATTGTGGGGTTTGGGGTGTGTCTTGGGTACATTGACGAATAAAGCATACATACATACATCCATGAAAAATTGTTAAAAATTAAATATACGATTTTTATGGATTTATGGATAGATTGTGTGCTAAAAATGACTATGAACACCTAACATCATGGTTCTTAAGGCATTTTTAGTGGAAAAAATGGACAAAAGGCAATGTCTTCGAACCCATACGCATTTGATCAGTTTCTACAGTGACAAGGCTGACAGAGAACCTCTGACAATGTGTTTTTTCAGTTCAATAGACTGAGAAAAGCGATAAGAACATGATTTTAGAAGAGATGGTACCTCAATGGAAGAGAATTAGGCATATTGGATAATTGTGGGGTTTGGGGTGTGTCTTGGGTACATTGACGAATAAAGCATACATACATACATCCATGAAAAATTGTTAAAAATTAAATATACGATTTTTATGGATTTATGGATAGATTGTGTGCTAAAAATGACTATGAACACCTAACATCATGGTTCTTAAGGCATTTTTAGTGGAAAAAATGGACAAAAGGCAATGTCTTCGAACCCATACGCATTTGATCAGTTTCTACAGTGACAAGGCTGACAGAGAACCTCTGACAATGTGTTTTTTCAGTTCAATAGACTGAGAAAAGCGATAAGAACATGATTTTAGAAGAGATGGTACCTCAATGGAAGAGAATTAGGCATATTGGATAATTGTGGGGTTTGGGGTGTGTCTTGGGTACATTGACGAATAAAGCATACATACATACATCCATGAAAAATTGTTAAAAATTAAATATACGATTTTTATGGATTTATGGATAGATTGTGTGCTAAAAATGACTATGAACACCTAACATCATGGTTCTTAAGGCATTTTTAGTGGAAAAAATGGACAAAAGGCAATGTCTTCGAACCCATACGCATTTGATCAGTTTCTACAGTGACAAGGCTGACAGAGAACCTCTGACAATGTGTTTTTTCAGTTCAATAGACTGAGAAAAGCGATAAGAACATGATTTTAGAAGAGATGGTACCTCAATGGAAGAGAATTAGGCATATTGGATAATTGTGGGGTTTGGGGTGTGTCTTGGGTACATTGACGAATAAAGCATACATACATACATCCATGAAAAATTGTTAAAAATTAAATATACGATTTTTATGGATTTATGGATAGATTGTGTGCTAAAAATGACTATGAACACCTAACATCATGGTTCTTAAGGCATTTTTAGTGGAAAAAATGGACAAAAGGCAATGTCTTCGAACCCATACGCATTTGATCAGTTTCTACAGTGACAAGGCTGACAGAGAACCTCTGACAATGTGTTTTTTCAGTTCAATAGACTGAGAAAAGCGATAAGAACATGATTTTAGAAGAGATGGTACCTCAATGGAAGAGAATTAGGCATATTGGATAATTGTGGGGTTTGGGGTGTGTCTTGGGTACATTGACGAATAAAGCATACATACATACATCCATGAAAAATTGTTAAAAATTAAATATACGATTTTTATGGATTTATGGATAGATTGTGTGCTAAAAATGACTATGAACACCTAACATCATGGTTCTTAAGGCATTTTTAGTGGAAAAAATGGACAAAAGGCAATGTCTTCGAACCCATACGCATTTGATCAGTTTCTACAGTGACAAGGCTGACAGAGAACCTCTGACAATGTGTTTTTTCAGTTCAATAGACTGAGAAAAGCGATAAGAACATGATTTTAGAAGAGATGGTACCTCAATGGAAGAGAATTAGGCATATTGGATAATTGTGGGGTTTGGGGTGTGTCTTGGGTACATTGACGAATAAAGCATACATACATACATCCATGAAAAATTGTTAAAAATTAAATATACGATTTTTATGGATTTATGGATAGATTGTGTGCTAAAAATGACTATGAACACCTAACATCATGGTTCTTAAGGCATTTTTAGTGGAAAAAATGGACAAAAGGCAATGTCTTCGAACCCATACGCATTTGATCAGTTTCTACAGTGACAAGGCTGACAGAGAACCTCTGACAATGTGTTTTTTCAGTTCAATAGACTGAGAAAAGCGATAAGAACATGATTTTAGAAGATATGGTACCTCAATGGAAGAGAATTAGGCATATTGGATAATTGTGGGGTTTGGGGTGTGTCTTGGGTACATTGACGAATAAAGCATACATACATACATCCATGAAAAATTGTTAAAAATTAAATATACGATTTTTATGGATTTATGGATAGATTGTGTGCTAAAAATGACTATGAACACCTAACATCATGGTTCTTAAGGCATTTTTAGTGGAAAAAATGGACAAAAGGCAATGTCTTCGAACCCATACGCATTTGATCAGTTTCTACAGTGACAAGGCTGACAGAGAACCTCTGACAATGTGTTTTTTTCAGTTCAATAGACTGAGAAAAGCGATAAGAACATGATTTTAGAAGAGATGGTACCTCAATGGAAGAGAATTAGGCATATTGGATAATTGTGGGGTTTGGGGTGTGTCTTGGGTACATTGACGAATAAAGCATACATACATACATCCATGAAAAATTGTTAAAAATTAAATATACGATTTTTATGGATTTATGGATAGATTGTGTGCTAAAAATGACTATGAACACCTAACATCATGGTTCTTAAGGCATTTTTAGTGGAAAAAATGGACAAAAGGCAATGTCTTCGAACCCATACGCATTTGATCAGTTTCTACAGTGACAAGGCTGACAGAGAACCTCTGACAATGTGTTTTTTCAGTTCAATAGACTGAGAAAAGCGATAAGAACATGATTTTAGAAGAGATGGTACCTCAATGGAAGAGAATTAGGCATATTGGATAATTGTGGGGTTTGGGGTGTGTCTTGGGTACATTGACGAATAAAGCATACATACATACATCCATGAAAAATTGTTAAAAATTAAATATACGATTTTTATGGATTTATGGATAGATTGTGTGCTAAAAATGACTATGAACACCTAACATCATGGTTCTTAAGGCATTTTTAGTGGAAAAAATGGACAAAAGGCAATGTCTTCGAACCCATACGCATTTGATCAGTTTCTACAGTGACAAGGCTGACAGAGAACCTCTGACAATGTGTTTTTTCAGTTCAATAGACTGAGAAAAGCGATAAGAACATGATTTTAGAAGAGATGGTACCTCAATGGAAGAGAATTAGGCATATTGGATAATTGTGGGGTTTGGGGTGTGTCTTGGGTACATTGACGAATAAAGCATACATACATACATCCATGAAAAATTGTTAAAAATTAAATATACGATTTTTATGGATTTATGGATAGATTGTGTGCTAAAAATGACTATGAACACCTAACATCATGGTTCTTAAGGCATTTTTAGTGGAAAAAATGGACAAAAGGCAATGTCTTCGAACCCATACGCATTTGATCAGTTTCTACAGTGACAAGGCTGACAGAGAACCTCTGACAATGTGTTTTTTCAGTTCAATAGACTGAGAAAAGCGATAAGAACATGATTTTAGAAGAGATGGTACCTCAATGGAAGAGAATTAGGCATATTGGATAATTGTGGGGTTTGGGGTGTGTCTTGGGTACATTGACGAATAAAGCATACATACATACATCCATGAAAAATTGTTAAAAATTAAATATACGATTTTTATGGATTTATGGATAGATTGTGTGCTAAAAATGACTATGAACACCTAACATCATGGTTCTTAAGGCATTTTTAGTGGAAAAAATGGACAAAAGGCAATGTCTTCGAACCCATACGCATTTGATCAGTTTCTACAGTGACAAGGCTGACAGAGAACCTCTGACAATGTGTTTTTTCAGTTCAATAGACTGAGAAAAGCGATAAGAACATGATTTTAGAAGAGATGGTACCTCAATGGAAGAGAATTAGGCATATTGGATAATTGTGGGGTTTGGGGTGTGTCTTGGGTACATTGACGAATAAAGCATACATACATACATCCATGAAAAATTGTTAAAAATTAAATATACGATTTTTATGGATTTATGGATAGATTGTGTGCTAAAAATGACTATGAACACCTAACATCATGGTTCTTAAGGCATTTTTAGTGGAAAAAATGGACAAAAGGCAATGTCTTCGAACCCATACGCATTTGATCAGTTTCTACAGTGACAAGGCTGACAGAGAACCTCTGACAATGTGTTTTTTCAGTTCAATAGACTGAGAAAAGCGATAAGAACATGATTTTAGAAGAGATGGTACCTCAATGGAAGAGAATTAGGCATATTGGATAATTGTGGGGTTTGGGGTGTGTCTTGGGTACATTGACGAATAAAGCATACATACATACATCCATGAAAAATTGTTAAAAATTAAATATACGATTTTTATGGATTTATGGATAGATTGTGTGCTAAAAATGACTATGAACACCTAACATCATGGTTCTTAAGGCATTTTTAGTGGAAAAAATGGACAAAAGGCAATGTCTTCGAACCCATACGCATTTGATCAGTTTCTACAGTGACAAGGCTGACAGAGAACCTCTGACAATGTGTTTTTTCAGTTCAATAGACTGAGAAAAGCGATAAGAACATGATTTTAGAAGAGATGGTACCTCAATGGAAGAGAATTAGGCATATTGGATAATTGTGGGGTTTGGGGTGTGTCTTGGGTACATTGACGAATAAAGCATACATACATACATCCATGAAAAATTGTTAAAAATTAAATATACGATTTTTATGGATTTATGGATAGATTGTGTGCTAAAAATGACTATGAACACCTAACATCATGGTTCTTAAGGCATTTTTAGTGGAAAAAATGGACAAAAGGCAATGTCTTCGAACCCATACGCATTTGATCAGTTTCTACAGTGACAAGGCTGACAGAGAACCTCTGACAATGTGTTTTTTCAGTTCAATAGACTGAGAAAAGCGATAAGAACATGATTTTAGAAGAGATGGTACCTCAATGGAAGAGAATTAGGCATATTGGATAATTGTGGGGTTTGGGGTGTGTCTTGGGTACATTGACGAATAAAGCATACATACATACATCCATGAAAAAATTGTTAAAAATTAAATATACGATTTTTATGGATTTATGGATAGATTGTGTGCTAAAAATGACTATGAACACCTAACATCATGGTTCTTAAGGCATTTTTAGTGGAAAAAATGGACAAAAGGCAATGTCTTCGAACCCATACGCATTTGATCAGTTTCTACAGTGACAAGGCTGACAGAGAACCTCTGACAATGTGTTTTTTCAGTTCAATAGACTGAGAAAAGCGATAAGAACATGATTTTAGAAGATATGGTACCTCAATGGAAGAGAATTAGGCATATTGGATAATTGTGGGGTTTGGGGTGTGTCTTGGGTACATTGACGAATAAAGCATACATACATACATCCATGAAAAATTGTTAAAAATTAAATATACGATTTTTATGGATTTATGGATAGATTGTGTGCTAAAAATGACTATGAACACCTAACATCATGGTTCTTAAGGCATTTTTAGTGGAAAAAATGGACAAAAGGCAATGTCTTCGAACCCATACGCATTTGATCAGTTTCTACAGTGACAAGGCTGACAGAGAACCTCTGACAATGTGTTTTTTCAGTTCAATAGACTGAGAAAAGCGATAAGAACATGATTTTAGAAGAGATGGTACCTCAATGGAAGAGAATTAGGCATATTGGATAATTGTGGGGTTTGGGGTGTGTCTTGGGTACATTGACGAATAAAGCATACATACATACATCCATGAAAAATTGTTAAAAATTAAATATACGATTTTTATGGATTTATGGATAGATTGTGTGCTAAAAATGACTATGAACACCTAACATCATGGTTCTTAAGGCATTTTTAGTGGAAAAAATGGACAAAAGGCAATGTCTTCGAACCCATACGCATTTGATCAGTTTCTACAGTGACAAGGCTGACAGAGAACCTCTGACAATGTGTTTTTTCAGTTCAATAGACTGAGAAAAGCGATAAGAACATGATTTTAGAAGAGATGGTACCTCAATGGAAGAGAATTAGGCATATTGGATAATTGTGGGGTTTGGGGTGTGTCTTGGGTACATTGACGAATAAAGCATACATACATACATCCATGAAAAATTGTTAAAAATTAAATATACGATTTTTATGGATTTATGGATAGATTGTGTGCTAAAAATGACTATGAACACCTAACATCATGGTTCTTAAGGCATTTTTAGTGGAAAAAATGGACAAAAGGCAATGTCTTCGAACCCATACGCATTTGATCAGTTTCTACAGTGACAAGGCTGACAGAGAACCTCTGACAATGTGTTTTTTCAGTTCAATAGACTGAGAAAAGCGATAAGAACATGATTTTAGAAGAGATGGTACCTCAATGGAAGAGAATTAGGCATATTGGATAATTGTGGGGTTTGGGGTGTGTCTTGGGTACATTGACGAATAAAGCATACATACATACATCCATGAAAAATTGTTAAAAATTAAATATACGATTTTTATGGATTTATGGATAGATTGTGTGCTAAAAATGACTATGAACACCTAACATCATGGTTCTTAAGGCATTTTTAGTGGAAAAAATGGACAAAAGGCAATGTCTTCGAACCCATACGCATTTGATCAGTTTCTACAGTGACAAGGCTGACAGAGAACCTCTGACAATGTGTTTTTTCAGTTCAATAGACTGAGAAAAGCGATAAGAACATGATTTTAGAAGAGATGGTACCTCAATGGAAGAGAATTAGGCATATTGGATAATTGTGGGGTTTGGGGTGTGTCTTGGGTACATTGACGAATAAAGCATACATACATACATCCATGAAAAATTGTTAAAAATTAAATATACGATTTTTATGGATTTATGGATAGATTGTGTGCTAAAAATGACTATGAACACCTAACATCATGGTTCTTAAGGCATTTTTAGTGGAAAAAATGGACAAAAGGCAATGTCTTCGAACCCATACGCATTTGATCAGTTTCTACAGTGACAAGGCTGACAGAGAACCTCTGACAATGTGTTTTTTCAGTTCAATAGACTGAGAAAAGCGATAAGAACATGATTTTAGAAGAGATGGTACCTCAATGGAAGAGAATTAGGCATATTGGATAATTGTGGGGTTTGGGGTGTGTCTTGGGTACATTGACGAATAAAGCATACATACATACATCCATGAAAAATTGTTAAAAATTAAATATACGATTTTTATGGATTTATGGATAGATTGTGTGCTAAAAATGACTATGAACACCTAACATCATGGTTCTTAAGGCATTTTTAGTGGAAAAAATGGACAAAAGGCAATGTCTTCGAACCCATACGCATTTGATCAGTTTCTACAGTGACAAGGCTGACAGAGAACCTCTGACAATGTGTTTTTTCAGTTCAATAGACTGAGAAAAGCGATAAGAACATGATTTTAGAAGAGATGGTACCTCAATGGAAGAGAATTAGGCATATTGGATAATTGTGGGGTTTGGGGTGTGTCTTGGGTACATTGACGAATAAAGCATACATACATACATCCATGAAAAATTGTTAAAAATTAAATATACGATTTTTATGGATTTATGGATAGATTGTGTGCTAAAAATGACTATGAACACCTAACATCATGGTTCTTAAGGCATTTTTAGTGGAAAAAATGGACAAAAGGCAATGTCTTCGAACCCATACGCATTTGATCAGTTTCTACAGTGACAAGGCTGACAGAGAACCTCTGACAATGTGTTTTTTCAGTTCAATAGACTGAGAAAAGCGATAAGAACATGATTTTAGAAGAGATGGTACCTCAATGGAAGAGAATTAGGCATATTGGATAATTGTGGGGTTTGGGGTGTGTCTTGGGTACATTGACGAATAAAGCATACATACATACATCCATGAAAAATTGTTAAAAATTAAATATACGATTTTTATGGATTTATGGATAGATTGTGTGCTAAAAATGACTATGAACACCTAACATCATGGTTCTTAAGGCATTTTTAGTGGAAAAAATGGACAAAAGGCAATGTCTTCGAACCCATACGCATTTGATCAGTTTCTACAGTGACAAGGCTGACAGAGAACCTCTGACAATGTGTTTTTTCAGTTCAATAGACTGAGAAAAGCGATAAGAACATGATTTTAGAAGAGATGGTACCTCAATGGAAGAGAATTAGGCATATTGGATAATTGTGGGGTTTGGGGTGTGTCTTGGGTACATTGACGAATAAAGCATACATACATACATCCATGAAAAATTGTTAAAAATTAAATATACGATTTTTATGGATTTATGGATAGATTGTGTGCTAAAAATGACTATGAACACCTAACATCATGGTTCTTAAGGCATTTTTAGTGGAAAAAATGGACAAAAGGCAATGTCTTCGAACCCATACGCATTTGATCAGTTTCTACAGTGACAAGGCTGACAGAGAACCTCTGACAATGTGTTTTTTCAGTTCAATAGACTGAGAAAAGCGATAAGAACATGATTTTAGAAGAGATGGTACCTCAATGGAAGAGAATTAGGCATATTGGATAATTGTGGGGTTTGGGGTGTGTCTTGGGTACATTGACGAATAAAGCATACATACATACATCCATGAAAAATTGTTAAAAATTAAATATACGATTTTTATGGATTTATGGATAGATTGTGTGCTAAAAATGACTATGAACACCTAACATCATGGTTCTTAAGGCATTTTTAGTGGAAAAAATGGACAAAAGGCAATGTCTTCGAACCCATACGCATTTGATCAGTTTCTACAGTGACAAGGCTGACAGAGAACCTCTGACAATGTGTTTTTTCAGTTCAATAGACTGAGAAAAGCGATAAGAACATGATTTTAGAAGAGATGGTACCTCAATGGAAGAGAATTAGGCATATTGGATAATTGTGGGGTTTGGGGTGTGTCTTGGGTACATTGACGAATAAAGCATACATACATACATCCATGAAAAATTGTTAAAAATTAAATATACGATTTTTATGGATTTATGGATAGATTGTGTGCTAAAAATGACTATGAACACCTAACATCATGGTTCTTAAGGCATTTTTAGTGGAAAAAATGGACAAAAGGCAATGTCTTCGAACCCATACGCATTTGATCAGTTTCTACAGTGACAAGGCTGACAGAGAACCTCTGACAATGTGTTTTTTCAGTTCAATAGACTGAGAAAAGCGATAAGAACATGATTTTAGAAGAGATGGTACCTCAATGGAAGAGAATTAGGCATATTGGATAATTGTGGGGTTTGGGGTGTGTCTTGGGTACATTGACGAATAAAGCATACATACATACATCCATGAAAAATTGTTAAAAATTAAATATACGATTTTTATGGATTTATGGATAGATTGTGTGCTAAAAATGACTATGAACACCTAACATCATGGTTCTTAAGGCATTTTTAGTGGAAAAAATGGACAAAAGGCAATGTCTTCGAACCCATACGCATTTGATCAGTTTCTACAGTGACAAGGCTGACAGAGAACCTCTGACAATGTGTTTTTTCAGTTCAATAGACTGAGAAAAGCGATAAGAACATGATTTTAGAAGAGATGGTACCTCAATGGAAGAGAATTAGGCATATTGGATAATTGTGGGGTTTGGGGTGTGTCTTGGGTACATTGACGAATAAAGCATACATACATACATCCATGAAAAATTGTTAAAAATTAAATATACGATTTTTATGGATTTATGGATAGATTGTGTGCTAAAAATGACTATGAACACCTAACATCATGGTTCTTAAGGCATTTTTAGTGGAAAAAATGGACAAAAGGCAATGTCTTCGAACCCATACGCATTTGATCAGTTTCTACAGTGACAAGGCTGACAGAGAACCTCTGACAATGTGTTTTTTCAGTTCAATAGACTGAGAAAAGCGATAAGAACATGATTTTAGAAGAGATGGTACCTCAATGGAAGAGAATTAGGCATATTGGATAATTGTGGGGTTTGGGGTGTGTCTTGGGTACATTGACGAATAAAGCATACATACATACATCCATGAAAAATTGTTAAAAATTAAATATACGATTTTTATGGATTTATGGATAGATTGTGTGCTAAAAATGACTATGAACACCTAACATCATGGTTCTTAAGGCATTTTTAGTGGAAAAAATGGACAAAAGGCAATGTCTTCGAACCCATACGCATTTGATCAGTTTCTACAGTGACAAGGCTGACAGAGAACCTCTGACAATGTGTTTTTTCAGTTCAATAGACTGAGAAAAGCGATAAGAACATGATTTTAGAAGAGATGGTACCTCAATGGAAGAGAATTAGGCATATTGGATAATTGTGGGGTTTGGGGTGTGTCTTGGGTACATTGACGAATAAAGCATACATACATACATCCATGAAAAATTGTTAAAAATTAAATATACGATTTTTATGGATTTATGGATAGATTGTGTGCTAAAAATGACTATGAACACCTAACATCATGGTTCTTAAGGCATTTTTAGTGGAAAAAATGGACAAAAGGCAATGTCTTCGAACCCATACGCATTTGATCAGTTTCTACAGTGACAAGGCTGACAGAGAACCTCTGACAATGTGTTTTTTCAGTTCAATAGACTGAGAAAAGCGATAAGAACATGATTTTAGAAGAGATGGTACCTCAATGGAAGAGAATTAGGCATATTGGATAATTGTGGGGTTTGGGGTGTGTCTTGGGTACATTGACGAATAAAGCATACATACATACATCCATGAAAAATTGTTAAAAATTAAATATACGATTTTTATGGATTTATGGATAGATTGTGTGCTAAAAATGACTATGAACACCTAACATCATGGTTCTTAAGGCATTTTTAGTGGAAAAAATGGACAAAAGGCAATGTCTTCGAACCCATACGCATTTGATCAGTTTCTACAGTGACAAGGCTGACAGAGAACCTCTGACAATGTGTTTTTTCAGTTCAATAGACTGAGAAAAGCGATAAGAACATGATTTTAGAAGAGATGGTACCTCAATGGAAGAGAATTAGGCATATTGGATAATTGTGGGGTTTGGGGTGTGTCTTGGGTACATTGACGAATAAAGCATACATACATACATCCATGAAAAATTGTTAAAAATTAAATATACGATTTTTATGGATTTATGGATAGATTGTGTGCTAAAAATGACTATGAACACCTAACATCATGGTTCTTAAGGCATTTTTAGTGGAAAAAATGGACAAAAGGCAATGTCTTCGAACCCATACGCATTTGATCAGTTTCTACAGTGACAAGGCTGACAGAGAACCTCTGACAATGTGTTTTTTCAGTTCAATAGACTGAGAAAAGCGATAAGAACATGATTTTAGAAGAGATGGTACCTCAATGGAAGAGAATTAGGCATATTGGATAATTGTGGGGTTTGGGGTGTGTCTTGGGTACATTGACGAATAAAGCATACATACATACATCCATGAAAAATTGTTAAAAATTAAATATACGATTTTTATGGATTTATGGATAGATTGTGTGCTAAAAATGACTATGAACACCTAACATCATGGTTCTTAAGGCATTTTTAGTGGAAAAAATGGACAAAAGGCAATGTCTTCGAACCCATACGCATTTGATCAGTTTCTACAGTGACAAGGCTGACAGAGAACCTCTGACAATGTGTTTTTTCAGTTCAATAGACTGAGAAAAGCGATAAGAACATGATTTTAGAAGAGATGGTACCTCAATGGAAGAGAATTAGGCATATTGGATAATTGTGGGGTTTGGGGTGTGTCTTGGGTACATTGACGAATAAAGCATACATACATACATCCATGAAAAATTGTTAAAAATTAAATATACGATTTTTATGGATTTATGGATAGATTGTGTGCTAAAAATGACTATGAACACCTAACATCATGGTTCTTAAGGCATTTTTAGTGGAAAAAATGGACAAAAGGCAATGTCTTCGAACCCATACGCATTTGATCAGTTTCTACAGTGACAAGGCTGACAGAGAACCTCTGACAATGTGTTTTTTCAGTTCAATAGACTGAGAAAAGCGATAAGAACATGATTTTAGAAGAGATGGTACCTCAATGGAAGAGAATTAGGCATATTGGATAATTGTGGGGTTTGGGGTGTGTCTTGGGTACATTGACGAATAAAGCATACATACATACATCCATGAAAAATTGTTAAAAATTAAATATACGATTTTTATGGATTTATGGATAGATTGTGTGCTAAAAATGACTATGAACACCTAACATCATGGTTCTTAAGGCATTTTTAGTGGAAAAAATGGACAAAAGGCAATGTCTTCGAACCCATACGCATTTGATCAGTTTCTACAGTGACAAGGCTGACAGAGAACCTCTGACAATGTGTTTTTTCAGTTCAATAGACTGAGAAAAGCGATAAGAACATGATTTTAGAAGAGATGGTACCTCAATGGAAGAGAATTAGGCATATTGGATAATTGTGGGGTTTGGGGTGTGTCTTGGGTACATTGACGAATAAAGCATACATACATACATCCATGAAAAATTGTTAAAAATTAAATATACGATTTTTATGGATTTATGGATAGATTGTGTGCTAAAAATGACTATGAACACCTAACATCATGGTTCTTAAGGCATTTTTAGTGGAAAAAATGGACAAAAGGCAATGTCTTCGAACCCATACGCATTTGATCAGTTTCTACAGTGACAAGGCTGACAGAGAACCTCTGACAATGTGTTTTTTCAGTTCAATAGACTGAGAAAAGCGATAAGAACATGATTTTAGAAGAGATGGTACCTCAATGGAAGAGAATTAGGCATATTGGATAATTGTGGGGTTTGGGGTGTGTCTTGGGTACATTGACGAATAAAGCATACATACATACATCCATGAAAAATTGTTAAAAATTAAATATACGATTTTTATGGATTTATGGATAGATTGTGTGCTAAAAATGACTATGAACACCTAACATCATGGTTCTTAAGGCATTTTTAGTGGAAAAAATGGACAAAAGGCAATGTCTTCGAACCCATACGCATTTGATCAGTTTCTACAGTGACAAGGCTGACAGAGAACCTCTGACAATGTGTTTTTTCAGTTCAATAGACTGAGAAAAGCGATAAGAACATGATTTTAGAAGAGATGGTACCTCAATGGAAGAGAATTAGGCATATTGGATAATTGTGGGGTTTGGGGTGTGTCTTGGGTACATTGACGAATAAAGCATACATACATACATCCATGAAAAATTGTTAAAAATTAAATATACGATTTTTATGGATTTATGGATAGATTGTGTGCTAAAAATGACTATGAACACCTAACATCATGGTTCTTAAGGCATTTTTAGTGGAAAAAATGGACAAAAGGCAATGTCTTCGAACCCATACGCATTTGATCAGTTTCTACAGTGACAAGGCTGACAGAGAACCTCTGACAATGTGTTTTTTCAGTTCAATAGACTGAGAAAAGCGATAAGAACATGATTTTAGAAGAGATGGTACCTCAATGGAAGAGAATTAGGCATATTGGATAATTGTGGGGTTTGGGGTGTGTCTTGGGTACATTGACGAATAAAGCATACATACATACATCCATGAAAAATTGTTAAAAATTAAATATACGATTTTTATGGATTTATGGATAGATTGTGTGCTAAAAATGACTATGAACACCTAACATCATGGTTCTTAAGGCATTTTTAGTGGAAAAAATGGACAAAAGGCAATGTCTTCGAACCCATACGCATTTGATCAGTTTCTACAGTGACAAGGCTGACAGAGAACCTCTGACAATGTGTTTTTTCAGTTCAATAGACTGAGAAAAGCGATAAGAACATGATTTTAGAAGAGATGGTACCTCAATGGAAGAGAATTAGGCATATTGGATAATTGTGGGGTTTGGGGTGTGTCTTGGGTACATTGACGAATAAAGCATACATACATACATCCATGAAAAATTGTTAAAAATTAAATATACGATTTTTATGGATTTATGGATAGATTGTGTGCTAAAAATGACTATGAACACCTAACATCATGGTTCTTAAGGCATTTTTAGTGGAAAAAATGGACAAAAGGCAATGTCTTCGAACCCATACGCATTTGATCAGTTTCTACAGTGACAAGGCTGACAGAGAACCTCTGACAATGTGTTTTTTCAGTTCAATAGACTGAGAAAAGCGATAAGAACATGATTTTAGAAGAGATGGTACCTCAATGGAAGAGAATTAGGCATATTGGATAATTGTGGGGTTTGGGGTGTGTCTTGGGTACATTGACGAATAAAGCATACATACATACATCCATGAAAAATTGTTAAAAATTAAATATACGATTTTTATGGATTTATGGATAGATTGTGTGCTAAAAATGACTATGAACACCTAACATCATGGTTCTTAAGGCATTTTTAGTGGAAAAAATGGACAAAAGGCAATGTCTTCGAACCCATACGCATTTGATCAGTTTCTACAGTGACAAGGCTGACAGAGAACCTCTGACAATGTGTTTTTTCAGTTCAATAGACTGAGAAAAGCGATAAGAACATGATTTTAGAAGAGATGGTACCTCAATGGAAGAGAATTAGGCATATTGGATAATTGTGGGGTTTGGGGTGTGTCTTGGGTACATTGACGAATAAAGCATACATACATACATCCATGAAAAATTGTTAAAAATTAAATATACGATTTTTATGGATTTATGGATAGATTGTGTGCTAAAAATGACTATGAACACCTAACATCATGGTTCTTAAGGCATTTTTAGTGGAAAAAATGGACAAAAGGCAATGTCTTCGAACCCATACGCATTTGATCAGTTTCTACAGTGACAAGGCTGACAGAGAACCTCTGACAATGTGTTTTTTCAGTTCAATAGACTGAGAAAAGCGATAAGAACATGATTTTAGAAGAGATGGTACCTCAATGGAAGAGAATTAGGCATATTGGATAATTGTGGGGTTTGGGGTGTGTCTTGGGTACATTGACGAATAAAGCATACATACATACATCCATGAAAAATTGTTAAAAATTAAATATACGATTTTTATGGATTTATGGATAGATTGTGTGCTAAAAATGACTATGAACACCTAACATCATGGTTCTTAAGGCATTTTTAGTGGAAAAAATGGACAAAAGGCAATGTCTTCGAACCCATACGCATTTGATCAGTTTCTACAGTGACAAGGCTGACAGAGAACCTCTGACAATGTGTTTTTTCAGTTCAATAGACTGAGAAAAGCGATAAGAACATGATTTTAGAAGAGATGGTACCTCAATGGAAGAGAATTAGGCATATTGGATAATTGTGGGGTTTGGGGTGTGTCTTGGGTACATTGACGAATAAAGCATACATACATACATCCATGAAAAATTGTTAAAAATTAAATATACGATTTTTATGGATTTATGGATAGATTGTGTGCTAAAAATGACTATGAACACCTAACATCATGGTTCTTAAGGCATTTTTAGTGGAAAAAATGGACAAAAGGCAATGTCTTCGAACCCATACGCATTTGATCAGTTTCTACAGTGACAAGGCTGACAGAGAACCTCTGACAATGTGTTTTTTCAGTTCAATAGACTGAGAAAAGCGATAAGAACATGATTTTAGAAGAGATGGTACCTCAATGGAAGAGAATTAGGCATATTGGATAATTGTGGGGTTTGGGGTGTGTCTTGGGTACATTGACGAATAAAGCATACATACATACATCCATGAAAAATTGTTAAAAATTAAATATACGATTTTTATGGATTTATGGATAGATTGTGTGCTAAAAATGACTATGAACACCTAACATCATGGTTCTTAAGGCATTTTTAGTGGAAAAAATGGACAAAAGGCAATGTCTTCGAACCCATACGCATTTGATCAGTTTCTACAGTGACAAGGCTGACAGAGAACCTCTGACAATGTGTTTTTTCAGTTCAATAGACTGAGAAAAGCGATAAGAACATGATTTTAGAAGAGATGGTACCTCAATGGAAGAGAATTAGGCATATTGGATAATTGTGGGGTTTGGGGTGTGTCTTGGGTACATTGACGAATAAAGCATACATACATACATCCATGAAAAATTGTTAAAAATTAAATATACGATTTTTATGGATTTATGGATAGATTGTGTGCTAAAAATGACTATGAACACCTAACATCATGGTTCTTAAGGCATTTTTAGTGGAAAAAATGGACAAAAGGCAATGTCTTCGAACCCATACGCATTTGATCAGTTTCTACAGTGACAAGGCTGACAGAGAACCTCTGACAATGTGTTTTTTCAGTTCAATAGACTGAGAAAAGCGATAAGAACATGATTTTAGAAGAGATGGTACCTCAATGGAAGAGAATTAGGCATATTGGATAATTGTGGGGTTTGGGGTGTGTCTTGGGTACATTGACGAATAAAGCATACATACATACATCCATGAAAAATTGTTAAAAATTAAATATACGATTTTTATGGATTTATGGATAGATTGTGTGCTAAAAATGACTATGAACACCTAACATCATGGTTCTTAAGGCATTTTTAGTGGAAAAAATGGACAAAAGGCAATGTCTTCGAACCCATACGCATTTGATCAGTTTCTACAGTGACAAGGCTGACAGAGAACCTCTGACAATGTGTTTTTTCAGTTCAATAGACTGAGAAAAGCGATAAGAACATGATTTTAGAAGAGATGGTACCTCAATGGAAGAGAATTAGGCATATTGGATAATTGTGGGGTTTGGGGTGTGTCTTGGGTACATTGACGAATAAAGCATACATACATACATCCATGAAAAATTGTTAAAAATTAAATATACGATTTTTATGGATTTATGGATAGATTGTGTGCTAAAAATGACTATGAACACCTAACATCATGGTTCTTAAGGCATTTTTAGTGGAAAAAATGGACAAAAGGCAATGTCTTCGAACCCATACGCATTTGATCAGTTTCTACAGTGACAAGGCTGACAGAGAACCTCTGACAATGTGTTTTTTCAGTTCAATAGACTGAGAAAAGCGATAAGAACATGATTTTAGAAGAGATGGTACCTCAATGGAAGAGAATTAGGCATATTGGATAATTGTGGGGTTTGGGGTGTGTCTTGGGTACATTGACGAATAAAGCATACATACATACATCCATGAAAAATTGTTAAAAATTAAATATACGATTTTTATGGATTTATGGATAGATTGTGTGCTAAAAATGACTATGAACACCTAACATCATGGTTCTTAAGGCATTTTTAGTGGAAAAAATGGACAAAAGGCAATGTCTTCGAACCCATACGCATTTGATCAGTTTCTACAGTGACAAGGCTGACAGAGAACCTCTGACAATGTGTTTTTTCAGTTCAATAGACTGAGAAAAGCGATAAGAACATGATTTTAGAAGAGATGGTACCTCAATGGAAGAGAATTAGGCATATTGGATAATTGTGGGGTTTGGGGTGTGTCTTGGGTACATTGACGAATAAAGCATACATACATACATCCATGAAAAATTGTTAAAAATTAAATATACGATTTTTATGGATTTATGGATAGATTGTGTGCTAAAAATGACTATGAACACCTAACATCATGGTTCTTAAGGCATTTTTAGTGGAAAAAATGGACAAAAGGCAATGTCTTCGAACCCATACGCATTTGATCAGTTTCTACAGTGACAAGGCTGACAGAGAACCTCTGACAATGTGTTTTTTCAGTTCAATAGACTGAGAAAAGCGATAAGAACATGATTTTAGAAGAGATGGTACCTCAATGGAAGAGAATTAGGCATATTGGATAATTGTGGGGTTTGGGGTGTGTCTTGGGTACATTGACGAATAAAGCATACATACATACATCCATGAAAAATTGTTAAAAATTAAATATACGATTTTTATGGATTTATGGATAGATTGTGTGCTAAAAATGACTATGAACACCTAACATCATGGTTCTTAAGGCATTTTTAGTGGAAAAAATGGACAAAAGGCAATGTCTTCGAACCCATACGCATTTGATCAGTTTCTACAGTGACAAGGCTGACAGAGAACCTCTGACAATGTGTTTTTTCAGTTCAATAGACTGAGAAAAGCGATAAGAACATGATTTTAGAAGAGATGGTACCTCAATGGAAGAGAATTAGGCATATTGGATAATTGTGGGGTTTGGGGTGTGTCTTGGGTACATTGACGAATAAAGCATACATACATACATCCATGAAAAATTGTTAAAAATTAAATATACGATTTTTATGGATTTATGGATAGATTGTGTGCTAAAAATGACTATGAACACCTAACATCATGGTTCTTAAGGCATTTTTAGTGGAAAAAATGGACAAAAGGCAATGTCTTCGAACCCATACGCATTTGATCAGTTTCTACAGTGACAAGGCTGACAGAGAACCTCTGACAATGAGAACCTCTGACAATGTGTTTTTTCAGTTCAATAGACTGAGAAAAGCGATAAGAACATGATTTTAGAAGAGATGGTACCTCAATGGAAGAGAATTAGGCATATTGGATAATTGTGGGGTTTGGGGTGTGTCTTGGGTACATTGACGAATAAAGCATACATACATACATCCATGAAAAATTGTTAAAAATTAAATATACGATTTTTATGGATTTATGGATAGATTGTGTGCTAAAAATGACTATGAACACCTAACATCATGGTTCTTAAGGCATTTTTAGTGGAAAAAATGGACAAAAGGCAATGTCTTCGAACCCATACGCATTTGATCAGTTTCTACAGTGACAAGGCTGACAGAGAACCTCTGACAATGTGTTTTTTCAGTTCAATAGACTGAGAAAAGCGATAAGAACATGATTTTAGAAGAGATGGTACCTCAATGGAAGAGAATTAGGCATATTGGATAATTGTGGGGTTTGGGGTGTGTCTTGGGTACATTGACGAATAAAGCATACATACATACATCCATGAAAAATTGTTAAAAATTAAATATACGATTTTTATGGATTTATGGATAGATTGTGTGCTAAAAATGACTATGAACACCTAACATCATGGTTCTTAAGGCATTTTTAGTGGAAAAAATGGACAAAAGGCAATGTCTTCGAACCCATACGCATTTGATCAGTTTCTACAGTGACAAGGCTGACAGAGAACCTCTGACAATGTGTTTTTTCAGTTCAATAGACTGAGAAAAGCGATAAGAACATGATTTTAGAAGAGATGGTACCTCAATGGAAGAGAATTAGGCATATTGGATAATTGTGGGGTTTGGGGTGTGTCTTGGGTACATTGACGAATAAAGCATACATACATACATCCATGAAAAATTGTTAAAAATTAAATATACGATTTTTATGGATTTATGGATAGATTGTGTGCTAAAAATGACTATGAACACCTAACATCATGGTTCTTAAGGCATTTTTAGTGGAAAAAATGGACAAAAGGCAATGTCTTCGAACCCATACGCATTTGATCAGTTTCTACAGTGACAAGGCTGACAGAGAACCTCTGACAATGTGTTTTTTCAGTTCAATAGACTGAGAAAAGCGATAAGAACATGATTTTAGAAGAGATGGTACCTCAATGGAAGAGAATTAGGCATATTGGATAATTGTGGGGTTTGGGGTGTGTCTTGGGTACATTGACGAATAAAGCATACATACATACATCCATGAAAAATTGTTAAAAATTAAATATACGATTTTTATGGATTTATGGATAGATTGTGTGCTAAAAATGACTATGAACACCTAACATCATGGTTCTTAAGGCATTTTTAGTGGAAAAAATGGACAAAAGGCAATGTCTTCGAACCCATACGCATTTGATCAGTTTCTACAGTGACAAGGCTGACAGAGAACCTCTGACAATGTGTTTTTTCAGTTCAATAGACTGAGAAAAGCGATAAGAACATGATTTTAGAAGAGATGGTACCTCAATGGAAGAGAATTAGGCATATTGGATAATTGTGGGGTTTGGGGTGTGTCTTGGGTACATTGACGAATAAAGCATACATACATACATCCATGAAAAATTGTTAAAAATTAAATATACGATTTTTATGGATTTATGGATAGATTGTGTGCTAAAAATGACTATGAACACCTAACATCATGGTTCTTAAGGCATTTTTAGTGGAAAAAATGGACAAAAGGCAATGTCTTCGAACCCATACGCATTTGATCAGTTTCTACAGTGACAAGGCTGACAGAGAACCTCTGACAATGTGTTTTTTCAGTTCAATAGACTGAGAAAAGCGATAAGAACATGATTTTAGAAGAGATGGTACCTCAATGGAAGAGAATTAGGCATATTGGATAATTGTGGGGTTTGGGGTGTGTCTTGGGTACATTGACGAATAAAGCATACATACATACATCCATGAAAAATTGTTAAAAATTAAATATACGATTTTTATGGATTTATGGATAGATTGTGTGCTAAAAATGACTATGAACACCTAACATCATGGTTCTTAAGGCATTTTTAGTGGAAAAAATGGACAAAAGGCAATGTCTTCGAACCCATACGCATTTGATCAGTTTCTACAGTGACAAGGCTGACAGAGAACCTCTGACAATGTGTTTTTTCAGTTCAATAGACTGAGAAAAGCGATAAGAACATGATTTTAGAAGAGATGGTACCTCAATGGAAGAGAATTAGGCATATTGGATAATTGTGGGGTTTGGGGTGTGTCTTGGGTACATTGACGAATAAAGCATACATACATACATCCATGAAAAATTGTTAAAAATTAAATATACGATTTTTATGGATTTATGGATAGATTGTGTGCTAAAAATGACTATGAACACCTAACATCATGGTTCTTAAGGCATTTTTAGTGGAAAAAATGGACAAAAGGCAATGTCTTCGAACCCATACGCATTTGATCAGTTTCTACAGTGACAAGGCTGACAGAGAACCTCTGACAATGTGTTTTTTCAGTTCAATAGACTGAGAAAAGCGATAAGAACATGATTTTAGAAGAGATGGTACCTCAATGGAAGAGAATTAGGCATATTGGATAATTGTGGGGTTTGGGGTGTGTCTTGGGTACATTGACGAATAAAGCATACATACATACATCCATGAAAAATTGTTAAAAATTAAATATACGATTTTTATGGATTTATGGATAGATTGTGTGCTAAAAATGACTATGAACACCTAACATCATGGTTCTTAAGGCATTTTTAGTGGAAAAAATGGACAAAAGGCAATGTCTTCGAACCCATACGCATTTGATCAGTTTCTACAGTGACAAGGCTGACAGAGAACCTCTGACAATGTGTTTTTTCAGTTCAATAGACTGAGAAAAGCGATAAGAACATGATTTTAGAAGAGATGGTACCTCAATGGAAGAGAATTAGGCATATTGGATAATTGTGGGGTTTGGGGTGTGTCTTGGGTACATTGACGAATAAAGCATACATACATACATCCATGAAAAATTGTTAAAAATTAAATATACGATTTTTATGGATTTATGGATAGATTGTGTGCTAAAAATGACTATGAACACCTAACATCATGGTTCTTAAGGCATTTTTAGTGGAAAAAATGGACAAAAGGCAATGTCTTCGAACCCATACGCATTTGATCAGTTTCTACAGTGACAAGGCTGACAGAGAACCTCTGACAATGTGTTTTTTCAGTTCAATAGACTGAGAAAAGCGATAAGAACATGATTTTAGAAGAGATGGTACCTCAATGGAAGAGAATTAGGCATATTGGATAATTGTGGGGTTTGGGGTGTGTCTTGGGTACATTGACGAATAAAGCATACATACATACATCCATGAAAAATTGTTAAAAATTAAATATACGATTTTTATGGATTTATGGATAGATTGTGTGCTAAAAATGACTATGAACACCTAACATCATGGTTCTTAAGGCATTTTTAGTGGAAAAAATGGACAAAAGGCAATGTCTTCGAACCCATACGCATTTGATCAGTTTCTACAGTGACAAGGCTGACAGAGAACCTCTGACAATGTGTTTTTTCAGTTCAATAGACTGAGAAAAGCGATAAGAACATGATTTTAGAAGAGATGGTACCTCAATGGAAGAGAATTAGGCATATTGGATAATTGTGGGGTTTGGGGTGTGTCTTGGGTACATTGACGAATAAAGCATACATACATACATCCATGAAAAATTGTTAAAAATTAAATATACGATTTTTATGGATTTATGGATAGATTGTGTGCTAAAAATGACTATGAACACCTAACATCATGGTTCTTAAGGCATTTTTAGTGGAAAAAATGGACAAAAGGCAATGTCTTCGAACCCATACGCATTTGATCAGTTTCTACAGTGACAAGGCTGACAGAGAACCTCTGACAATGTGTTTTTTCAGTTCAATAGACTGAGAAAAGCGATAAGAACATGATTTTAGAAGAGATGGTACCTCAATGGAAGAGAATTAGGCATATTGGATAATTGTGGGGTTTGGGGTGTGTCTTGGGTACATTGACGAATAAAGCATACATACATACATCCATGAAAAATTGTTAAAAATTAAATATACGATTTTTATGGATTTATGGATAGATTGTGTGCTAAAAATGACTATGAACACCTAACATCATGGTTCTTAAGGCATTTTTAGTGGAAAAAATGGACAAAAGGCAATGTCTTCGAACCCATACGCATTTGATCAGTTTCTACAGTGACAAGGCTGACAGAGAACCTCTGACAATGTGTTTTTTCAGTTCAATAGACTGAGAAAAGCGATAAGAACATGATTTTAGAAGAGATGGTACCTCAATGGAAGAGAATTAGGCATATTGGATAATTGTGGGGTTTGGGGTGTGTCTTGGGTACATTGACGAATAAAGCATACATACATACATCCATGAAAAATTGTTAAAAATTAAATATACGATTTTTATGGATTTATGGATAGATTGTGTGCTAAAAATGACTATGAACACCTAACATCATGGTTCTTAAGGCATTTTTAGTGGAAAAAATGGACAAAAGGCAATGTCTTCGAACCCATACGCATTTGATCAGTTTCTACAGTGACAAGGCTGACAGAGAACCTCTGACAATGTGTTTTTTCAGTTCAATAGACTGAGAAAAGCGATAAGAACATGATTTTAGAAGAGATGGTACCTCAATGGAAGAGAATTAGGCATATTGGATAATTGTGGGGTTTGGGGTGTGTCTTGGGTACATTGACGAATAAAGCATACATACATACATCCATGAAAAATTGTTAAAAATTAAATATACGATTTTTATGGATTTATGGATAGATTGTGTGCTAAAAATGACTATGAACACCTAACATCATGGTTCTTAAGGCATTTTTAGTGGAAAAAATGGACAAAAGGCAATGTCTTCGAACCCATACGCATTTGATCAGTTTCTACAGTGACAAGGCTGACAGAGAACCTCTGACAATGTGTTTTTTCAGTTCAATAGACTGAGAAAAGCGATAAGAACATGATTTTAGAAGAGATGGTACCTCAATGGAAGAGAATTAGGCATATTGGATAATTGTGGGGTTTGGGGTGTGTCTTGGGTACATTGACGAATAAAGCATACATACATACATCCATGAAAAATTGTTAAAAATTAAATATACGATTTTTATGGATTTATGGATAGATTGTGTGCTAAAAATGACTATGAACACCTAACATCATGGTTCTTAAGGCATTTTTAGTGGAAAAAATGGACAAAAGGCAATGTCTTCGAACCCATACGCATTTGATCAGTTTCTACAGTGACAAGGCTGACAGAGAACCTCTGACAATGTGTTTTTTCAGTTCAATAGACTGAGAAAAGCGATAAGAACATGATTTTAGAAGAGATGGTACCTCAATGGAAGAGAATTAGGCATATTGGATAATTGTGGGGTTTGGGGTGTGTCTTGGGTACATTGACGAATAAAGCATACATACATACATCCATGAAAAATTGTTAAAAATTAAATATACGATTTTTATGGATTTATGGATAGATTGTGTGCTAAAAATGACTATGAACACCTAACATCATGGTTCTTAAGGCATTTTTAGTGGAAAAAATGGACAAAAGGCAATGTCTTCGAACCCATACGCATTTGATCAGTTTCTACAGTGACAAGGCTGACAGAGAACCTCTGACAATGTGTTTTTTCAGTTCAATAGACTGAGAAAAGCGATAAGAACATGATTTTAGAAGAGATGGTACCTCAATGGAAGAGAATTAGGCATATTGGATAATTGTGGGGTTTGGGGTGTGTCTTGGGTACATTGACGAATAAAGCATACATACATACATCCATGAAAAATTGTTAAAAATTAAATATACGATTTTTATGGATTTATGGATAGATTGTGTGCTAAAAATGACTATGAACACCTAACATCATGGTTCTTAAGGCATTTTTAGTGGAAAAAATGGACAAAAGGCAATGTCTTCGAACCCATACGCATTTGATCAGTTTCTACAGTGACAAGGCTGACAGAGAACCTCTGACAATGTGTTTTTTCAGTTCAATAGACTGAGAAAAGCGATAAGAACATGATTTTAGAAGAGATGGTACCTCAATGGAAGAGAATTAGGCATATTGGATAATTGTGGGGTTTGGGGTGTGTCTTGGGTACATTGACGAATAAAGCATACATACATACATCCATGAAAAATTGTTAAAAATTAAATATACGATTTTTATGGATTTATGGATAGATTGTGTGCTAAAAATGACTATGAACACCTAACATCATGGTTCTTAAGGCATTTTTAGTGGAAAAAATGGACAAAAGGCAATGTCTTCGAACCCATACGCATTTGATCAGTTTCTACAGTGACAAGGCTGACAGAGAACCTCTGACAATGTGTTTTTTCAGTTCAATAGACTGAGAAAAGCGATAAGAACATGATTTTAGAAGAGATGGTACCTCAATGGAAGAGAATTAGGCATATTGGATAATTGTGGGGTTTGGGGTGTGTCTTGGGTACATTGACGAATAAAGCATACATACATACATCCATGAAAAATTGTTAAAAATTAAATATACGATTTTTATGGATTTATGGATAGATTGTGTGCTAAAAATGACTATGAACACCTAACATCATGGTTCTTAAGGCATTTTTAGTGGAAAAAATGGACAAAAGGCAATGTCTTCGAACCCATACGCATTTGATCAGTTTCTACAGTGACAAGGCTGACAGAGAACCTCTGACAATGTGTTTTTTCAGTTCAATAGACTGAGAAAAGCGATAAGAACATGATTTTAGAAGAGATGGTACCTCAATGGAAGAGAATTAGGCATATTGGATAATTGTGGGGTTTGGGGTGTGTCTTGGGTACATTGACGAATAAAGCATACATACATACATCCATGAAAAATTGTTAAAAATTAAATATACGATTTTTATGGATTTATGGATAGATTGTGTGCTAAAAATGACTATGAACACCTAACATCATGGTTCTTAAGGCATTTTTAGTGGAAAAAATGGACAAAAGGCAATGTCTTCGAACCCATACGCATTTGATCAGTTTCTACAGTGACAAGGCTGACAGAGAACCTCTGACAATGTGTTTTTTCAGTTCAATAGACTGAGAAAAGCGATAAGAACATGATTTTAGAAGAGATGGTACCTCAATGGAAGAGAATTAGGCATATTGGATAATTGTGGGGTTTGGGGTGTGTCTTGGGTACATTGACGAATAAAGCATACATACATACATCCATGAAAAATTGTTAAAAATTAAATATACGATTTTTATGGATTTATGGATAGATTGTGTGCTAAAAATGACTATGAACACCTAACATCATGGTTCTTAAGGCATTTTTAGTGGAAAAAATGGACAAAAGGCAATGTCTTCGAACCCATACGCATTTGATCAGTTTCTACAGTGACAAGGCTGACAGAGAACCTCTGACAATGTGTTTTTTCAGTTCAATAGACTGAGAAAAGCGATAAGAACATGATTTTAGAAGAGATGGTACCTCAATGGAAGAGAATTAGGCATATTGGATAATTGTGGGGTTTGGGGTGTGTCTTGGGTACATTGACGAATAAAGCATACATACATACATCCATGAAAAATTGTTAAAAATTAAATATACGATTTTTATGGATTTATGGATAGATTGTGTGCTAAAAATGACTATGAACACCTAACATCATGGTTCTTAAGGCATTTTTAGTGGAAAAAATGGACAAAAGGCAATGTCTTCGAACCCATACGCATTTGATCAGTTTCTACAGTGACAAGGCTGACAGAGAACCTCTGACAATGTGTTTTTTCAGTTCAATAGACTGAGAAAAGCGATAAGAACATGATTTTAGAAGAGATGGTACCTCAATGGAAGAGAATTAGGCATATTGGATAATTGTGGGGTTTGGGGTGTGTCTTGGGTACATTGACGAATAAAGCATACATACATACATCCATGAAAAATTGTTAAAAATTAAATATACGATTTTTATGGATTTATGGATAGATTGTGTGCTAAAAATGACTATGAACACCTAACATCATGGTTCTTAAGGCATTTTTAGTGGAAAAAATGGACAAAAGGCAATGTCTTCGAACCCATACGCATTTGATCAGTTTCTACAGTGACAAGGCTGACAGAGAACCTCTGACAATGTGTTTTTTCAGTTCAATAGACTGAGAAAAGCGATAAGAACATGATTTTAGAAGAGATGGTACCTCAATGGAAGAGAATTAGGCATATTGGATAATTGTGGGGTTTGGGGTGTGTCTTGGGTACATTGACGAATAAAGCATACATACATACATCCATGAAAAATTGTTAAAAATTAAATATACGATTTTTATGGATTTATGGATAGATTGTGTGCTAAAAATGACTATGAACACCTAACATCATGGTTCTTAAGGCATTTTTAGTGGAAAAAATGGACAAAAGGCAATGTCTTCGAACCCATACGCATTTGATCAGTTTCTACAGTGACAAGGCTGACAGAGAACCTCTGACAATGTGTTTTTTCAGTTCAATAGACTGAGAAAAGCGATAAGAACATGATTTTAGAAGAGATGGTACCTCAATGGAAGAGAATTAGGCATATTGGATAATTGTGGGGTTTGGGGTGTGTCTTGGGTACATTGACGAATAAAGCATACATACATACATCCATGAAAAATTGTTAAAAATTAAATATACGATTTTTATGGATTTATGGATAGATTGTGTGCTAAAAATGACTATGAACACCTAACATCATGGTTCTTAAGGCATTTTTAGTGGAAAAAATGGACAAAAGGCAATGTCTTCGAACCCATACGCATTTGATCAGTTTCTACAGTGACAAGGCTGACAGAGAACCTCTGACAATGTGTTTTTTCAGTTCAATAGACTGAGAAAAGCGATAAGAACATGATTTTAGAAGAGATGGTACCTCAATGGAAGAGAATTAGGCATATTGGATAATTGTGGGGTTTGGGGTGTGTCTTGGGTACATTGACGAATAAAGCATACATACATACATCCATGAAAAATTGTTAAAAATTAAATATACGATTTTTATGGATTTATGGATAGATTGTGTGCTAAAAATGACTATGAACACCTAACATCATGGTTCTTAAGGCATTTTTAGTGGAAAAAATGGACAAAAGGCAATGTCTTCGAACCCATACGCATTTGATCAGTTTCTACAGTGACAAGGCTGACAGAGAACCTCTGACAATGTGTTTTTTCAGTTCAATAGACTGAGAAAAGCGATAAGAACATGATTTTAGAAGAGATGGTACCTCAATGGAAGAGAATTAGGCATATTGGATAATTGTGGGGTTTGGGGTGTGTCTTGGGTACATTGACGAATAAAGCATACATACATACATCCATGAAAAATTGTTAAAAATTAAATATACGATTTTTATGGATTTATGGATAGATTGTGTGCTAAAAATGACTATGAACACCTAACATCATGGTTCTTAAGGCATTTTTAGTGGAAAAAATGGACAAAAGGCAATGTCTTCGAACCCATACGCATTTGATCAGTTTCTACAGTGACAAGGCTGACAGAGAACCTCTGACAATGTGTTTTTTCAGTTCAATAGACTGAGAAAAGCGATAAGAACATGATTTTAGAAGAGATGGTACCTCAATGGAAGAGAATTAGGCATATTGGATAATTGTGGGGTTTGGGGTGTGTCTTGGGTACATTGACGAATAAAGCATACATACATACATCCATGAAAAATTGTTAAAAATTAAATATACGATTTTTATGGATTTATGGATAGATTGTGTGCTAAAAATGACTATGAACACCTAACATCATGGTTCTTAAGGCATTTTTAGTGGAAAAAATGGACAAAAGGCAATGTCTTCGAACCCATACGCATTTGATCAGTTTCTACAGTGACAAGGCTGACAGAGAACCTCTGACAATGTGTTTTTTCAGTTCAATAGACTGAGAAAAGCGATAAGAACATGATTTTAGAAGAGATGGTACCTCAATGGAAGAGAATTAGGCATATTGGATAATTGTGGGGTTTGGGGTGTGTCTTGGGTACATTGACGAATAAAGCATACATACATACATCCATGAAAAATTGTTAAAAATTAAATATACGATTTTTATGGATTTATGGATAGATTGTGTGCTAAAAATGACTATGAACACCTAACATCATGGTTCTTAAGGCATTTTTAGTGGAAAAAATGGACAAAAGGCAATGTCTTCGAACCCATACGCATTTGATCAGTTTCTACAGTGACAAGGCTGACAGAGAACCTCTGACAATGTGTTTTTTCAGTTCAATAGACTGAGAAAAGCGATAAGAACATGATTTTAGAAGAGATGGTACCTCAATGGAAGAGAATTAGGCATATTGGATAATTGTGGGGTTTGGGGTGTGTCTTGGGTACATTGACGAATAAAGCATACATACATACATCCATGAAAAATTGTTAAAAATTAAATATACGATTTTTATGGATTTATGGATAGATTGTGTGCTAAAAATGACTATGAACACCTAACATCATGGTTCTTAAGGCATTTTTAGTGGAAAAAATGGACAAAAGGCAATGTCTTCGAACCCATACGCATTTGATCAGTTTCTACAGTGACAAGGCTGACAGAGAACCTCTGACAATGTGTTTTTTCAGTTCAATAGACTGAGAAAAGCGATAAGAACATGATTTTAGAAGAGATGGTACCTCAATGGAAGAGAATTAGGCATATTGGATAATTGTGGGGTTTGGGGTGTGTCTTGGGTACATTGACGAATAAAGCATACATACATACATCCATGAAAAATTGTTAAAAATTAAATATACGATTTTTATGGATTTATGGATAGATTGTGTGCTAAAAATGACTATGAACACCTAACATCATGGTTCTTAAGGCATTTTTAGTGGAAAAAATGGACAAAAGGCAATGTCTTCGAACCCATACGCATTTGATCAGTTTCTACAGTGACAAGGCTGACAGAGAACCTCTGACAATGTGTTTTTTCAGTTCAATAGACTGAGAAAAGCGATAAGAACATGATTTTAGAAGAGATGGTACCTCAATGGAAGAGAATTAGGCATATTGGATAATTGTGGGGTTTGGGGTGTGTCTTGGGTACATTGACGAATAAAGCATACATACATACATCCATGAAAAATTGTTAAAAATTAAATATACGATTTTTATGGATTTATGGATAGATTGTGTGCTAAAAATGACTATGAACACCTAACATCATGGTTCTTAAGGCATTTTTAGTGGAAAAAATGGACAAAAGGCAATGTCTTCGAACCCATACGCATTTGATCAGTTTCTACAGTGACAAGGCTGACAGAGAACCTCTGACAATGTGTTTTTTCAGTTCAATAGACTGAGAAAAGCGATAAGAACATGATTTTAGAAGAGATGGTACCTCAATGGAAGAGAATTAGGCATATTGGATAATTGTGGGGTTTGGGGTGTGTCTTGGGTACATTGACGAATAAAGCATACATACATACATCCATGAAAAATTGTTAAAAATTAAATATACGATTTTTATGGATTTATGGATAGATTGTGTGCTAAAAATGACTATGAACACCTAACATCATGGTTCTTAAGGCATTTTTAGTGGAAAAAATGGACAAAAGGCAATGTCTTCGAACCCATACGCATTTGATCAGTTTCTACAGTGACAAGGCTGACAGAGAACCTCTGACAATGTGTTTTTTCAGTTCAATAGACTGAGAAAAGCGATAAGAACATGATTTTAGAAGAGATGGTACCTCAATGGAAGAGAATTAGGCATATTGGATAATTGTGGGGTTTGGGGTGTGTCTTGGGTACATTGACGAATAAAGCATACATACATACATCCATGAAAAATTGTTAAAAATTAAATATACGATTTTTATGGATTTATGGATAGATTGTGTGCTAAAAATGACTATGAACACCTAACATCATGGTTCTTAAGGCATTTTTAGTGGAAAAAATGGACAAAAGGCAATGTCTTCGAACCCATACGCATTTGATCAGTTTCTACAGTGACAAGGCTGACAGAGAACCTCTGACAATGTGTTTTTTCAGTTCAATAGACTGAGAAAAGCGATAAGAACATGATTTTAGAAGAGATGGTACCTCAATGGAAGAGAATTAGGCATATTGGATAATTGTGGGGTTTGGGGTGTGTCTTGGGTACATTGACGAATAAAGCATACATACATACATCCATGAAAAATTGTTAAAAATTAAATATACGATTTTTATGGATTTATGGATAGATTGTGTGCTAAAAATGACTATGAACACCTAACATCATGGTTCTTAAGGCATTTTTAGTGGAAAAAATGGACAAAAGGCAATGTCTTCGAACCCATACGCATTTGATCAGTTTCTACAGTGACAAGGCTGACAGAGAACCTCTGACAATGTGTTTTTTCAGTTCAATAGACTGAGAAAAGCGATAAGAACATGATTTTAGAAGAGATGGTACCTCAATGGAAGAGAATTAGGCATATTGGATAATTGTGGGGTTTGGGGTGTGTCTTGGGTACATTGACGAATAAAGCATACATACATACATCCATGAAAAATTGTTAAAAATTAAATATACGATTTTTATGGATTTATGGATAGATTGTGTGCTAAAAATGACTATGAACACCTAACATCATGGTTCTTAAGGCATTTTTAGTGGAAAAAATGGACAAAAGGCAATGTCTTCGAACCCATACGCATTTGATCAGTTTCTACAGTGACAAGGCTGACAGAGAACCTCTGACAATGTGTTTTTTCAGTTCAATAGACTGAGAAAAGCGATAAGAACATGATTTTAGAAGAGATGGTACCTCAATGGAAGAGAATTAGGCATATTGGATAATTGTGGGGTTTGGGGTGTGTCTTGGGTACATTGACGAATAAAGCATACATACATACATCCATGAAAAATTGTTAAAAATTAAATATACGATTTTTATGGATTTATGGATAGATTGTGTGCTAAAAATGACTATGAACACCTAACATCATGGTTCTTAAGGCATTTTTAGTGGAAAAAATGGACAAAAGGCAATGTCTTCGAACCCATACGCATTTGATCAGTTTCTACAGTGACAAGGCTGACAGAGAACCTCTGACAATGTGTTTTTTCAGTTCAATAGACTGAGAAAAGCGATAAGAACATGATTTTAGAAGAGATGGTACCTCAATGGAAGAGAATTAGGCATATTGGATAATTGTGGGGTTTGGGGTGTGTCTTGGGTACATTGACGAATAAAGCATACATACATACATCCATGAAAAATTGTTAAAAATTAAATATACGATTTTTATGGATTTATGGATAGATTGTGTGCTAAAAATGACTATGAACACCTAACATCATGGTTCTTAAGGCATTTTTAGTGGAAAAAATGGACAAAAGGCAATGTCTTCGAACCCATACGCATTTGATCAGTTTCTACAGTGACAAGGCTGACAGAGAACCTCTGACAATGTGTTTTTTCAGTTCAATAGACTGAGAAAAGCGATAAGAACATGATTTTAGAAGAGATGGTACCTCAATGGAAGAGAATTAGGCATATTGGATAATTGTGGGGTTTGGGGTGTGTCTTGGGTACATTGACGAATAAAGCATACATACATACATCCATGAAAAATTGTTAAAAATTAAATATACGATTTTTATGGATTTATGGATAGATTGTGTGCTAAAAATGACTATGAACACCTAACATCATGGTTCTTAAGGCATTTTTAGTGGAAAAAATGGACAAAAGGCAATGTCTTCGAACCCATACGCATTTGATCAGTTTCTACAGTGACAAGGCTGACAGAGAACCTCTGACAATGTGTTTTTTCAGTTCAATAGACTGAGAAAAGCGATAAGAACATGATTTTAGAAGAGATGGTACCTCAATGGAAGAGAATTAGGCATATTGGATAATTGTGGGGTTTGGGGTGTGTCTTGGGTACATTGACGAATAAAGCATACATACATACATCCATGAAAAATTGTTAAAAATTAAATATACGATTTTTATGGATTTATGGATAGATTGTGTGCTAAAAATGACTATGAACACCTAACATCATGGTTCTTAAGGCATTTTTAGTGGAAAAAATGGACAAAAGGCAATGTCTTCGAACCCATACGCATTTGATCAGTTTCTACAGTGACAAGGCTGACAGAGAACCTCTGACAATGTGTTTTTTCAGTTCAATAGACTGAGAAAAGCGATAAGAACATGATTTTAGAAGAGATGGTACCTCAATGGAAGAGAATTAGGCATATTGGATAATTGTGGGGTTTGGGGTGTGTCTTGGGTACATTGACGAATAAAGCATACATACATACATCCATGAAAAATTGTTAAAAATTAAATATACGATTTTTATGGATTTATGGATAGATTGTGTGCTAAAAATGACTATGAACACCTAACATCATGGTTCTTAAGGCATTTTTAGTGGAAAAAATGGACAAAAGGCAATGTCTTCGAACCCATACGCATTTGATCAGTTTCTACAGTGACAAGGCTGACAGAGAACCTCTGACAATGTGTTTTTTCAGTTCAATAGACTGAGAAAAGCGATAAGAACATGATTTTAGAAGAGATGGTACCTCAATGGAAGAGAATTAGGCATATTGGATAATTGTGGGGTTTGGGGTGTGTCTTGGGTACATTGACGAATAAAGCATACATACATACATCCATGAAAAATTGTTAAAAATTAAATATACGATTTTTATGGATTTATGGATAGATTGTGTGCTAAAAATGACTATGAACACCTAACATCATGGTTCTTAAGGCATTTTTAGTGGAAAAAATGGACAAAAGGCAATGTCTTCGAACCCATACGCATTTGATCAGTTTCTACAGTGACAAGGCTGACAGAGAACCTCTGACAATGTGTTTTTTCAGTTCAATAGACTGAGAAAAGCGATAAGAACATGATTTTAGAAGAGATGGTACCTCAATGGAAGAGAATTAGGCATATTGGATAATTGTGGGGTTTGGGGTGTGTCTTGGGTACATTGACGAATAAAGCATACATACATACATCCATGAAAAATTGTTAAAAATTAAATATACGATTTTTATGGATTTATGGATAGATTGTGTGCTAAAAATGACTATGAACACCTAACATCATGGTTCTTAAGGCATTTTTAGTGGAAAAAATGGACAAAAGGCAATGTCTTCGAACCCATACGCATTTGATCAGTTTCTACAGTGACAAGGCTGACAGAGAACCTCTGACAATGTGTTTTTTCAGTTCAATAGACTGAGAAAAGCGATAAGAACATGATTTTAGAAGAGATGGTACCTCAATGGAAGAGAATTAGGCATATTGGATAATTGTGGGGTTTGGGGTGTGTCTTGGGTACATTGACGAATAAAGCATACATACATACATCCATGAAAAATTGTTAAAAATTAAATATACGATTTTTATGGATTTATGGATAGATTGTGTGCTAAAAATGACTATGAACACCTAACATCATGGTTCTTAAGGCATTTTTAGTGGAAAAAATGGACAAAAGGCAATGTCTTCGAACCCATACGCATTTGATCAGTTTCTACAGTGACAAGGCTGACAGAGAACCTCTGACAATGTGTTTTTTCAGTTCAATAGACTGAGAAAAGCGATAAGAACATGATTTTAGAAGAGATGGTACCTCAATGGAAGAGAATTAGGCATATTGGATAATTGTGGGGTTTGGGGTGTGTCTTGGGTACATTGACGAATAAAGCATACATACATACATCCATGAAAAATTGTTAAAAATTAAATATACGATTTTTATGGATTTATGGATAGATTGTGTGCTAAAAATGACTATGAACACCTAACATCATGGTTCTTAAGGCATTTTTAGTGGAAAAAATGGACAAAAGGCAATGTCTTCGAACCCATACGCATTTGATCAGTTTCTACAGTGACAAGGCTGACAGAGAACCTCTGACAATGTGTTTTTTCAGTTCAATAGACTGAGAAAAGCGATAAGAACATGATTTTAGAAGAGATGGTACCTCAATGGAAGAGAATTAGGCATATTGGATAATTGTGGGGTTTGGGGTGTGTCTTGGGTACATTGACGAATAAAGCATACATACATACATCCATGAAAAATTGTTAAAAATTAAATATACGATTTTTATGGATTTATGGATAGATTGTGTGCTAAAAATGACTATGAACACCTAACATCATGGTTCTTAAGGCATTTTTAGTGGAAAAAATGGACAAAAGGCAATGTCTTCGAACCCATACGCATTTGATCAGTTTCTACAGTGACAAGGCTGACAGAGAACCTCTGACAATGTGTTTTTTCAGTTCAATAGACTGAGAAAAGCGATAAGAACATGATTTTAGAAGAGATGGTACCTCAATGGAAGAGAATTAGGCATATTGGATAATTGTGGGGTTTGGGGTGTGTCTTGGGTACATTGACGAATAAAGCATACATACATACATCCATGAAAAATTGTTAAAAATTAAATATACGATTTTTATGGATTTATGGATAGATTGTGTGCTAAAAATGACTATGAACACCTAACATCATGGTTCTTAAGGCATTTTTAGTGGAAAAAATGGACAAAAGGCAATGTCTTCGAACCCATACGCATTTGATCAGTTTCTACAGTGACAAGGCTGACAGAGAACCTCTGACAATGTGTTTTTTCAGTTCAATAGACTGAGAAAAGCGATAAGAACATGATTTTAGAAGAGATGGTACCTCAATGGAAGAGAATTAGGCATATTGGATAATTGTGGGGTTTGGGGTGTGTCTTGGGTACATTGACGAATAAAGCATACATACATACATCCATGAAAAATTGTTAAAAATTAAATATACGATTTTTATGGATTTATGGATAGATTGTGTGCTAAAAATGACTATGAACACCTAACATCATGGTTCTTAAGGCATTTTTAGTGGAAAAAATGGACAAAAGGCAATGTCTTCGAACCCATACGCATTTGATCAGTTTCTACAGTGACAAGGCTGACAGAGAACCTCTGACAATGTGTTTTTTCAGTTCAATAGACTGAGAAAAGCGATAAGAACATGATTTTAGAAGAGATGGTACCTCAATGGAAGAGAATTAGGCATATTGGATAATTGTGGGGTTTGGGGTGTGTCTTGGGTACATTGACGAATAAAGCATACATACATACATCCATGAAAAATTGTTAAAAATTAAATATACGATTTTTATGGATTTATGGATAGATTGTGTGCTAAAAATGACTATGAACACCTAACATCATGGTTCTTAAGGCATTTTTAGTGGAAAAAATGGACAAAAGGCAATGTCTTCGAACCCATACGCATTTGATCAGTTTCTACAGTGACAAGGCTGACAGAGAACCTCTGACAATGTGTTTTTTCAGTTCAATAGACTGAGAAAAGCGATAAGAACATGATTTTAGAAGAGATGGTACCTCAATGGAAGAGAATTAGGCATATTGGATAATTGTGGGGTTTGGGGTGTGTCTTGGGTACATTGACGAATAAAGCATACATACATACATCCATGAAAAATTGTTAAAAATTAAATATACGATTTTTATGGATTTATGGATAGATTGTGTGCTAAAAATGACTATGAACACCTAACATCATGGTTCTTAAGGCATTTTTAGTGGAAAAAATGGACAAAAGGCAATGTCTTCGAACCCATACGCATTTGATCAGTTTCTACAGTGACAAGGCTGACAGAGAACCTCTGACAATGTGTTTTTTCAGTTCAATAGACTGAGAAAAGCGATAAGAACATGATTTTAGAAGAGATGGTACCTCAATGGAAGAGAATTAGGCATATTGGATAATTGTGGGGTTTGGGGTGTGTCTTGGGTACATTGACGAATAAAGCATACATACATACATCCATGAAAAATTGTTAAAAATTAAATATACGATTTTTATGGATTTATGGATAGATTGTGTGCTAAAAATGACTATGAACACCTAACATCATGGTTCTTAAGGCATTTTTAGTGGAAAAAATGGACAAAAGGCAATGTCTTCGAACCCATACGCATTTGATCAGTTTCTACAGTGACAAGGCTGACAGAGAACCTCTGACAATGTGTTTTTTCAGTTCAATAGACTGAGAAAAGCGATAAGAACATGATTTTAGAAGAGATGGTACCTCAATGGAAGAGAATTAGGCATATTGGATAATTGTGGGGTTTGGGGTGTGTCTTGGGTACATTGACGAATAAAGCATACATACATACATCCATGAAAAATTGTTAAAAATTAAATATACGATTTTTATGGATTTATGGATAGATTGTGTGCTAAAAATGACTATGAACACCTAACATCATGGTTCTTAAGGCATTTTTAGTGGAAAAAATGGACAAAAGGCAATGTCTTCGAACCCATACGCATTTGATCAGTTTCTACAGTGACAAGGCTGACAGAGAACCTCTGACAATGTGTTTTTTCAGTTCAATAGACTGAGAAAAGCGATAAGAACATGATTTTAGAAGAGATGGTACCTCAATGGAAGAGAATTAGGCATATTGGATAATTGTGGGGTTTGGGGTGTGTCTTGGGTACATTGACGAATAAAGCATACATACATACATCCATGAAAAATTGTTAAAAATTAAATATACGATTTTTATGGATTTATGGATAGATTGTGTGCTAAAAATGACTATGAACACCTAACATCATGGTTCTTAAGGCATTTTTAGTGGAAAAAATGGACAAAAGGCAATGTCTTCGAACCCATACGCATTTGATCAGTTTCTACAGTGACAAGGCTGACAGAGAACCTCTGACAATGTGTTTTTTCAGTTCAATAGACTGAGAAAAGCGATAAGAACATGATTTTAGAAGAGATGGTACCTCAATGGAAGAGAATTAGGCATATTGGATAATTGTGGGGTTTGGGGTGTGTCTTGGGTACATTGACGAATAAAGCATACATACATACATCCATGAAAAATTGTTAAAAATTAAATATACGATTTTTATGGATTTATGGATAGATTGTGTGCTAAAAATGACTATGAACACCTAACATCATGGTTCTTAAGGCATTTTTAGTGGAAAAAATGGACAAAAGGCAATGTCTTCGAACCCATACGCATTTGATCAGTTTCTACAGTGACAAGGCTGACAGAGAACCTCTGACAATGTGTTTTTTCAGTTCAATAGACTGAGAAAAGCGATAAGAACATGATTTTAGAAGAGATGGTACCTCAATGGAAGAGAATTAGGCATATTGGATAATTGTGGGGTTTGGGGTGTGTCTTGGGTACATTGACGAATAAAGCATACATACATACATCCATGAAAAATTGTTAAAAATTAAATATACGATTTTTATGGATTTATGGATAGATTGTGTGCTAAAAATGACTATGAACACCTAACATCATGGTTCTTAAGGCATTTTTAGTGGAAAAAATGGACAAAAGGCAATGTCTTCGAACCCATACGCATTTGATCAGTTTCTACAGTGACAAGGCTGACAGAGAACCTCTGACAATGTGTTTTTTCAGTTCAATAGACTGAGAAAAGCGATAAGAACATGATTTTAGAAGAGATGGTACCTCAATGGAAGAGAATTAGGCATATTGGATAATTGTGGGGTTTGGGGTGTGTCTTGGGTACATTGACGAATAAAGCATACATACATACATCCATGAAAAATTGTTAAAAATTAAATATACGATTTTTATGGATTTATGGATAGATTGTGTGCTAAAAATGACTATGAACACCTAACATCATGGTTCTTAAGGCATTTTTAGTGGAAAAAATGGACAAAAGGCAATGTCTTCGAACCCATACGCATTTGATCAGTTTCTACAGTGACAAGGCTGACAGAGAACCTCTGACAATGTGTTTTTTCAGTTCAATAGACTGAGAAAAGCGATAAGAACATGATTTTAGAAGAGATGGTACCTCAATGGAAGAGAATTAGGCATATTGGATAATTGTGGGGTTTGGGGTGTGTCTTGGGTACATTGACGAATAAAGCATACATACATACATCCATGAAAAATTGTTAAAAATTAAATATACGATTTTTATGGATTTATGGATAGATTGTGTGCTAAAAATGACTATGAACACCTAACATCATGGTTCTTAAGGCATTTTTAGTGGAAAAAATGGACAAAAGGCAATGTCTTCGAACCCATACGCATTTGATCAGTTTCTACAGTGACAAGGCTGACAGAGAACCTCTGACAATGTGTTTTTTCAGTTCAATAGACTGAGAAAAGCGATAAGAACATGATTTTAGAAGAGATGGTACCTCAATGGAAGAGAATTAGGCATATTGGATAATTGTGGGGTTTGGGGTGTGTCTTGGGTACATTGACGAATAAAGCATACATACATACATCCATGAAAAATTGTTAAAAATTAAATATACGATTTTTATGGATTTATGGATAGATTGTGTGCTAAAAATGACTATGAACACCTAACATCATGGTTCTTAAGGCATTTTTAGTGGAAAAAATGGACAAAAGGCAATGTCTTCGAACCCATACGCATTTGATCAGTTTCTACAGTGACAAGGCTGACAGAGAACCTCTGACAATGTGTTTTTTCAGTTCAATAGACTGAGAAAAGCGATAAGAACATGATTTTAGAAGAGATGGTACCTCAATGGAAGAGAATTAGGCATATTGGATAATTGTGGGGTTTGGGGTGTGTCTTGGGTACATTGACGAATAAAGCATACATACATACATCCATGAAAAATTGTTAAAAATTAAATATACGATTTTTATGGATTTATGGATAGATTGTGTGCTAAAAATGACTATGAACACCTAACATCATGGTTCTTAAGGCATTTTTAGTGGAAAAAATGGACAAAAGGCAATGTCTTCGAACCCATACGCATTTGATCAGTTTCTACAGTGACAAGGCTGACAGAGAACCTCTGACAATGTGTTTTTTCAGTTCAATAGACTGAGAAAAGCGATAAGAACATGATTTTAGAAGAGATGGTACCTCAATGGAAGAGAATTAGGCATATTGGATAATTGTGGGGTTTGGGGTGTGTCTTGGGTACATTGACGAATAAAGCATACATACATACATCCATGAAAAATTGTTAAAAATTAAATATACGATTTTTATGGATTTATGGATAGATTGTGTGCTAAAAATGACTATGAACACCTAACATCATGGTTCTTAAGGCATTTTTAGTGGAAAAAATGGACAAAAGGCAATGTCTTCGAACCCATACGCATTTGATCAGTTTCTACAGTGACAAGGCTGACAGAGAACCTCTGACAATGTGTTTTTTCAGTTCAATAGACTGAGAAAAGCGATAAGAACATGATTTTAGAAGAGATGGTACCTCAATGGAAGAGAATTAGGCATATTGGATAATTGTGGGGTTTGGGGTGTGTCTTGGGTACATTGACGAATAAAGCATACATACATACATCCATGAAAAATTGTTAAAAATTAAATATACGATTTTTATGGATTTATGGATAGATTGTGTGCTAAAAATGACTATGAACACCTAACATCATGGTTCTTAAGGCATTTTTAGTGGAAAAAATGGACAAAAGGCAATGTCTTCGAACCCATACGCATTTGATCAGTTTCTACAGTGACAAGGCTGACAGAGAACCTCTGACAATGTGTTTTTTCAGTTCAATAGACTGAGAAAAGCGATAAGAACATGATTTTAGAAGAGATGGTACCTCAATGGAAGAGAATTAGGCATATTGGATAATTGTGGGGTTTGGGGTGTGTCTTGGGTACATTGACGAATAAAGCATACATACATACATCCATGAAAAATTGTTAAAAATTAAATATACGATTTTTATGGATTTATGGATAGATTGTGTGCTAAAAATGACTATGAACACCTAACATCATGGTTCTTAAGGCATTTTTAGTGGAAAAAATGGACAAAAGGCAATGTCTTCGAACCCATACGCATTTGATCAGTTTCTACAGTGACAAGGCTGACAGAGAACCTCTGACAATGTGTTTTTTCAGTTCAATAGACTGAGAAAAGCGATAAGAACATGATTTTAGAAGAGATGGTACCTCAATGGAAGAGAATTAGGCATATTGGATAATTGTGGGGTTTGGGGTGTGTCTTGGGTACATTGACGAATAAAGCATACATACATACATCCATGAAAAATTGTTAAAAATTAAATATACGATTTTTATGGATTTATGGATAGATTGTGTGCTAAAAATGACTATGAACACCTAACATCATGGTTCTTAAGGCATTTTTAGTGGAAAAAATGGACAAAAGGCAATGTCTTCGAACCCATACGCATTTGATCAGTTTCTACAGTGACAAGGCTGACAGAGAACCTCTGACAATGTGTTTTTTCAGTTCAATAGACTGAGAAAAGCGATAAGAACATGATTTTAGAAGAGATGGTACCTCAATGGAAGAGAATTAGGCATATTGGATAATTGTGGGGTTTGGGGTGTGTCTTGGGTACATTGACGAATAAAGCATACATACATACATCCATGAAAAATTGTTAAAAATTAAATATACGATTTTTATGGATTTATGGATAGATTGTGTGCTAAAAATGACTATGAACACCTAACATCATGGTTCTTAAGGCATTTTTAGTGGAAAAAATGGACAAAAGGCAATGTCTTCGAACCCATACGCATTTGATCAGTTTCTACAGTGACAAGGCTGACAGAGAACCTCTGACAATGTGTTTTTTCAGTTCAATAGACTGAGAAAAGCGATAAGAACATGATTTTAGAAGAGATGGTACCTCAATGGAAGAGAATTAGGCATATTGGATAATTGTGGGGTTTGGGGTGTGTCTTGGGTACATTGACGAATAAAGCATACATACATACATCCATGAAAAATTGTTAAAAATTAAATATACGATTTTTATGGATTTATGGATAGATTGTGTGCTAAAAATGACTATGAACACCTAACATCATGGTTCTTAAGGCATTTTTAGTGGAAAAAATGGACAAAAGGCAATGTCTTCGAACCCATACGCATTTGATCAGTTTCTACAGTGACAAGGCTGACAGAGAACCTCTGACAATGTGTTTTTTCAGTTCAATAGACTGAGAAAAGCGATAAGAACATGATTTTAGAAGAGATGGTACCTCAATGGAAGAGAATTAGGCATATTGGATAATTGTGGGGTTTGGGGTGTGTCTTGGGTACATTGACGAATAAAGCATACATACATACATCCATGAAAAATTGTTAAAAATTAAATATACGATTTTTATGGATTTATGGATAGATTGTGTGCTAAAAATGACTATGAACACCTAACATCATGGTTCTTAAGGCATTTTTAGTGGAAAAAATGGACAAAAGGCAATGTCTTCGAACCCATACGCATTTGATCAGTTTCTACAGTGACAAGGCTGACAGAGAACCTCTGACAATGTGTTTTTTCAGTTCAATAGACTGAGAAAAGCGATAAGAACATGATTTTAGAAGAGATGGTACCTCAATGGAAGAGAATTAGGCATATTGGATAATTGTGGGGTTTGGGGTGTGTCTTGGGTACATTGACGAATAAAGCATACATACATACATCCATGAAAAATTGTTAAAAATTAAATATACGATTTTTATGGATTTATGGATAGATTGTGTGCTAAAAATGACTATGAACACCTAACATCATGGTTCTTAAGGCATTTTTAGTGGAAAAAATGGACAAAAGGCAATGTCTTCGAACCCATACGCATTTGATCAGTTTCTACAGTGACAAGGCTGACAGAGAACCTCTGACAATGTGTTTTTTCAGTTCAATAGACTGAGAAAAGCGATAAGAACATGATTTTAGAAGAGATGGTACCTCAATGGAAGAGAATTAGGCATATTGGATAATTGTGGGGTTTGGGGTGTGTCTTGGGTACATTGACGAATAAAGCATACATACATACATCCATGAAAAATTGTTAAAAATTAAATATACGATTTTTATGGATTTATGGATAGATTGTGTGCTAAAAATGACTATGAACACCTAACATCATGGTTCTTAAGGCATTTTTAGTGGAAAAAATGGACAAAAGGCAATGTCTTCGAACCCATACGCATTTGATCAGTTTCTACAGTGACAAGGCTGACAGAGAACCTCTGACAATGTGTTTTTTCAGTTCAATAGACTGAGAAAAGCGATAAGAACATGATTTTAGAAGAGATGGTACCTCAATGGAAGAGAATTAGGCATATTGGATAATTGTGGGGTTTGGGGTGTGTCTTGGGTACATTGACGAATAAAGCATACATACATACATCCATGAAAAATTGTTAAAAATTAAATATACGATTTTTATGGATTTATGGATAGATTGTGTGCTAAAAATGACTATGAACACCTAACATCATGGTTCTTAAGGCATTTTTAGTGGAAAAAATGGACAAAAGGCAATGTCTTCGAACCCATACGCATTTGATCAGTTTCTACAGTGACAAGGCTGACAGAGAACCTCTGACAATGTGTTTTTTCAGTTCAATAGACTGAGAAAAGCGATAAGAACATGATTTTAGAAGAGATGGTACCTCAATGGAAGAGAATTAGGCATATTGGATAATTGTGGGGTTTGGGGTGTGTCTTGGGTACATTGACGAATAAAGCATACATACATACATCCATGAAAAATTGTTAAAAATTAAATATACGATTTTTATGGATTTATGGATAGATTGTGTGCTAAAAATGACTATGAACACCTAACATCATGGTTCTTAAGGCATTTTTAGTGGAAAAAATGGACAAAAGGCAATGTCTTCGAACCCATACGCATTTGATCAGTTTCTACAGTGACAAGGCTGACAGAGAACCTCTGACAATGTGTTTTTTCAGTTCAATAGACTGAGAAAAGCGATAAGAACATGATTTTAGAAGAGATGGTACCTCAATGGAAGAGAATTAGGCATATTGGATAATTGTGGGGTTTGGGGTGTGTCTTGGGTACATTGACGAATAAAGCATACATACATACATCCATGAAAAATTGTTAAAAATTAAATATACGATTTTTATGGATTTATGGATAGATTGTGTGCTAAAAATGACTATGAACACCTAACATCATGGTTCTTAAGGCATTTTTAGTGGAAAAAATGGACAAAAGGCAATGTCTTCGAACCCATACGCATTTGATCAGTTTCTACAGTGACAAGGCTGACAGAGAACCTCTGACAATGTGTTTTTTCAGTTCAATAGACTGAGAAAAGCGATAAGAACATGATTTTAGAAGAGATGGTACCTCAATGGAAGAGAATTAGGCATATTGGATAATTGTGGGGTTTGGGGTGTGTCTTGGGTACATTGACGAATAAAGCATACATACATACATCCATGAAAAATTGTTAAAAATTAAATATACGATTTTTATGGATTTATGGATAGATTGTGTGCTAAAAATGACTATGAACACCTAACATCATGGTTCTTAAGGCATTTTTAGTGGAAAAAATGGACAAAAGGCAATGTCTTCGAACCCATACGCATTTGATCAGTTTCTACAGTGACAAGGCTGACAGAGAACCTCTGACAATGTGTTTTTTCAGTTCAATAGACTGAGAAAAGCGATAAGAACATGATTTTAGAAGAGATGGTACCTCAATGGAAGAGAATTAGGCATATTGGATAATTGTGGGGTTTGGGGTGTGTCTTGGGTACATTGACGAATAAAGCATACATACATACATCCATGAAAAATTGTTAAAAATTAAATATACGATTTTTATGGATTTATGGATAGATTGTGTGCTAAAAATGACTATGAACACCTAACATCATGGTTCTTAAGGCATTTTTAGTGGAAAAAATGGACAAAAGGCAATGTCTTCGAACCCATACGCATTTGATCAGTTTCTACAGTGACAAGGCTGACAGAGAACCTCTGACAATGTGTTTTTTCAGTTCAATAGACTGAGAAAAGCGATAAGAACATGATTTTAGAAGAGATGGTACCTCAATGGAAGAGAATTAGGCATATTGGATAATTGTGGGGTTTGGGGTGTGTCTTGGGTACATTGACGAATAAAGCATACATACATACATCCATGAAAAATTGTTAAAAATTAAATATACGATTTTTATGGATTTATGGATAGATTGTGTGCTAAAAATGACTATGAACACCTAACATCATGGTTCTTAAGGCATTTTTAGTGGAAAAAATGGACAAAAGGCAATGTCTTCGAACCCATACGCATTTGATCAGTTTCTACAGTGACAAGGCTGACAGAGAACCTCTGACAATGTGTTTTTTCAGTTCAATAGACTGAGAAAAGCGATAAGAACATGATTTTAGAAGAGATGGTACCTCAATGGAAGAGAATTAGGCATATTGGATAATTGTGGGGTTTGGGGTGTGTCTTGGGTACATTGACGAATAAAGCATACATACATACATCCATGAAAAATTGTTAAAAATTAAATATACGATTTTTATGGATTTATGGATAGATTGTGTGCTAAAAATGACTATGAACACCTAACATCATGGTTCTTAAGGCATTTTTAGTGGAAAAAATGGACAAAAGGCAATGTCTTCGAACCCATACGCATTTGATCAGTTTCTACAGTGACAAGGCTGACAGAGAACCTCTGACAATGTGTTTTTTCAGTTCAATAGACTGAGAAAAGCGATAAGAACATGATTTTAGAAGAGATGGTACCTCAATGGAAGAGAATTAGGCATATTGGATAATTGTGGGGTTTGGGGTGTGTCTTGGGTACATTGACGAATAAAGCATACATACATACATCCATGAAAAATTGTTAAAAATTAAATATACGATTTTTATGGATTTATGGATAGATTGTGTGCTAAAAATGACTATGAACACCTAACATCATGGTTCTTAAGGCATTTTTAGTGGAAAAAATGGACAAAAGGCAATGTCTTCGAACCCATACGCATTTGATCAGTTTCTACAGTGACAAGGCTGACAGAGAACCTCTGACAATGTGTTTTTTCAGTTCAATAGACTGAGAAAAGCGATAAGAACATGATTTTAGAAGAGATGGTACCTCAATGGAAGAGAATTAGGCATATTGGATAATTGTGGGGTTTGGGGTGTGTCTTGGGTACATTGACGAATAAAGCATACATACATACATCCATGAAAAATTGTTAAAAATTAAATATACGATTTTTATGGATTTATGGATAGATTGTGTGCTAAAAATGACTATGAACACCTAACATCATGGTTCTTAAGGCATTTTTAGTGGAAAAAATGGACAAAAGGCAATGTCTTCGAACCCATACGCATTTGATCAGTTTCTACAGTGACAAGGCTGACAGAGAACCTCTGACAATGTGTTTTTTCAGTTCAATAGACTGAGAAAAGCGATAAGAACATGATTTTAGAAGAGATGGTACCTCAATGGAAGAGAATTAGGCATATTGGATAATTGTGGGGTTTGGGGTGTGTCTTGGGTACATTGACGAATAAAGCATACATACATACATCCATGAAAAATTGTTAAAAATTAAATATACGATTTTTATGGATTTATGGATAGATTGTGTGCTAAAAATGACTATGAACACCTAACATCATGGTTCTTAAGGCATTTTTAGTGGAAAAAATGGACAAAAGGCAATGTCTTCGAACCCATACGCATTTGATCAGTTTCTACAGTGACAAGGCTGACAGAGAACCTCTGACAATGTGTTTTTTCAGTTCAATAGACTGAGAAAAGCGATAAGAACATGATTTTAGAAGAGATGGTACCTCAATGGAAGAGAATTAGGCATATTGGATAATTGTGGGGTTTGGGGTGTGTCTTGGGTACATTGACGAATAAAGCATACATACATACATCCATGAAAAATTGTTAAAAATTAAATATACGATTTTTATGGATTTATGGATAGATTGTGTGCTAAAAATGACTATGAACACCTAACATCATGGTTCTTAAGGCATTTTTAGTGGAAAAAATGGACAAAAGGCAATGTCTTCGAACCCATACGCATTTGATCAGTTTCTACAGTGACAAGGCTGACAGAGAACCTCTGACAATGTGTTTTTTCAGTTCAATAGACTGAGAAAAGCGATAAGAACATGATTTTAGAAGAGATGGTACCTCAATGGAAGAGAATTAGGCATATTGGATAATTGTGGGGTTTGGGGTGTGTCTTGGGTACATTGACGAATAAAGCATACATACATACATCCATGAAAAATTGTTAAAAATTAAATATACGATTTTTATGGATTTATGGATAGATTGTGTGCTAAAAATGACTATGAACACCTAACATCATGGTTCTTAAGGCATTTTTAGTGGAAAAAATGGACAAAAGGCAATGTCTTCGAACCCATACGCATTTGATCAGTTTCTACAGTGACAAGGCTGACAGAGAACCTCTGACAATGTGTTTTTTCAGTTCAATAGACTGAGAAAAGCGATAAGAACATGATTTTAGAAGAGATGGTACCTCAATGGAAGAGAATTAGGCATATTGGATAATTGTGGGGTTTGGGGTGTGTCTTGGGTACATTGACGAATAAAGCATACATACATACATCCATGAAAAATTGTTAAAAATTAAATATACGATTTTTATGGATTTATGGATAGATTGTGTGCTAAAAATGACTATGAACACCTAACATCATGGTTCTTAAGGCATTTTTAGTGGAAAAAATGGACAAAAGGCAATGTCTTCGAACCCATACGCATTTGATCAGTTTCTACAGTGACAAGGCTGACAGAGAACCTCTGACAATGTGTTTTTTCAGTTCAATAGACTGAGAAAAGCGATAAGAACATGATTTTAGAAGAGATGGTACCTCAATGGAAGAGAATTAGGCATATTGGATAATTGTGGGGTTTGGGGTGTGTCTTGGGTACATTGACGAATAAAGCATACATACATACATCCATGAAAAATTGTTAAAAATTAAATATACGATTTTTATGGATTTATGGATAGATTGTGTGCTAAAAATGACTATGAACACCTAACATCATGGTTCTTAAGGCATTTTTAGTGGAAAAAATGGACAAAAGGCAATGTCTTCGAACCCATACGCATTTGATCAGTTTCTACAGTGACAAGGCTGACAGAGAACCTCTGACAATGTGTTTTTTCAGTTCAATAGACTGAGAAAAGCGATAAGAACATGATTTTAGAAGAGATGGTACCTCAATGGAAGAGAATTAGGCATATTGGATAATTGTGGGGTTTGGGGTGTGTCTTGGGTACATTGACGAATAAAGCATACATACATACATCCATGAAAAATTGTTAAAAATTAAATATACGATTTTTATGGATTTATGGATAGATTGTGTGCTAAAAATGACTATGAACACCTAACATCATGGTTCTTAAGGCATTTTTAGTGGAAAAAATGGACAAAAGGCAATGTCTTCGAACCCATACGCATTTGATCAGTTTCTACAGTGACAAGGCTGACAGAGAACCTCTGACAATGTGTTTTTTCAGTTCAATAGACTGAGAAAAGCGATAAGAACATGATTTTAGAAGAGATGGTACCTCAATGGAAGAGAATTAGGCATATTGGATAATTGTGGGGTTTGGGGTGTGTCTTGGGTACATTGACGAATAAAGCATACATACATACATCCATGAAAAATTGTTAAAAATTAAATATACGATTTTTATGGATTTATGGATAGATTGTGTGCTAAAAATGACTATGAACACCTAACATCATGGTTCTTAAGGCATTTTTAGTGGAAAAAATGGACAAAAGGCAATGTCTTCGAACCCATACGCATTTGATCAGTTTCTACAGTGACAAGGCTGACAGAGAACCTCTGACAATGTGTTTTTTCAGTTCAATAGACTGAGAAAAGCGATAAGAACATGATTTTAGAAGAGATGGTACCTCAATGGAAGAGAATTAGGCATATTGGATAATTGTGGGGTTTGGGGTGTGTCTTGGGTACATTGACGAATAAAGCATACATACATACATCCATGAAAAATTGTTAAAAATTAAATATACGATTTTTATGGATTTATGGATAGATTGTGTGCTAAAAATGACTATGAACACCTAACATCATGGTTCTTAAGGCATTTTTAGTGGAAAAAATGGACAAAAGGCAATGTCTTCGAACCCATACGCATTTGATCAGTTTCTACAGTGACAAGGCTGACAGAGAACCTCTGACAATGTGTTTTTTCAGTTCAATAGACTGAGAAAAGCGATAAGAACATGATTTTAGAAGAGATGGTACCTCAATGGAAGAGAATTAGGCATATTGGATAATTGTGGGGTTTGGGGTGTGTCTTGGGTACATTGACGAATAAAGCATACATACATACATCCATGAAAAATTGTTAAAAATTAAATATACGATTTTTATGGATTTATGGATAGATTGTGTGCTAAAAATGACTATGAACACCTAACATCATGGTTCTTAAGGCATTTTTAGTGGAAAAAATGGACAAAAGGCAATGTCTTCGAACCCATACGCATTTGATCAGTTTCTACAGTGACAAGGCTGACAGAGAACCTCTGACAATGTGTTTTTTCAGTTCAATAGACTGAGAAAAGCGATAAGAACATGATTTTAGAAGAGATGGTACCTCAATGGAAGAGAATTAGGCATATTGGATAATTGTGGGGTTTGGGGTGTGTCTTGGGTACATTGACGAATAAAGCATACATACATACATCCATGAAAAATTGTTAAAAATTAAATATACGATTTTTATGGATTTATGGATAGATTGTGTGCTAAAAATGACTATGAACACCTAACATCATGGTTCTTAAGGCATTTTTAGTGGAAAAAATGGACAAAAGGCAATGTCTTCGAACCCATACGCATTTGATCAGTTTCTACAGTGACAAGGCTGACAGAGAACCTCTGACAATGTGTTTTTTCAGTTCAATAGACTGAGAAAAGCGATAAGAACATGATTTTAGAAGAGATGGTACCTCAATGGAAGAGAATTAGGCATATTGGATAATTGTGGGGTTTGGGGTGTGTCTTGGGTACATTGACGAATAAAGCATACATACATACATCCATGAAAAATTGTTAAAAATTAAATATACGATTTTTATGGATTTATGGATAGATTGTGTGCTAAAAATGACTATGAACACCTAACATCATGGTTCTTAAGGCATTTTTAGTGGAAAAAATGGACAAAAGGCAATGTCTTCGAACCCATACGCATTTGATCAGTTTCTACAGTGACAAGGCTGACAGAGAACCTCTGACAATGTGTTTTTTCAGTTCAATAGACTGAGAAAAGCGATAAGAACATGATTTTAGAAGAGATGGTACCTCAATGGAAGAGAATTAGGCATATTGGATAATTGTGGGGTTTGGGGTGTGTCTTGGGTACATTGACGAATAAAGCATACATACATACATCCATGAAAAATTGTTAAAAATTAAATATACGATTTTTATGGATTTATGGATAGATTGTGTGCTAAAAATGACTATGAACACCTAACATCATGGTTCTTAAGGCATTTTTAGTGGAAAAAATGGACAAAAGGCAATGTCTTCGAACCCATACGCATTTGATCAGTTTCTACAGTGACAAGGCTGACAGAGAACCTCTGACAATGTGTTTTTTCAGTTCAATAGACTGAGAAAAGCGATAAGAACATGATTTTAGAAGAGATGGTACCTCAATGGAAGAGAATTAGGCATATTGGATAATTGTGGGGTTTGGGGTGTGTCTTGGGTACATTGACGAATAAAGCATACATACATACATCCATGAAAAATTGTTAAAAATTAAATATACGATTTTTATGGATTTATGGATAGATTGTGTGCTAAAAATGACTATGAACACCTAACATCATGGTTCTTAAGGCATTTTTAGTGGAAAAAATGGACAAAAGGCAATGTCTTCGAACCCATACGCATTTGATCAGTTTCTACAGTGACAAGGCTGACAGAGAACCTCTGACAATGTGTTTTTTCAGTTCAATAGACTGAGAAAAGCGATAAGAACATGATTTTAGAAGAGATGGTACCTCAATGGAAGAGAATTAGGCATATTGGATAATTGTGGGGTTTGGGGTGTGTCTTGGGTACATTGACGAATAAAGCATACATACATACATCCATGAAAAATTGTTAAAAATTAAATATACGATTTTTATGGATTTATGGATAGATTGTGTGCTAAAAATGACTATGAACACCTAACATCATGGTTCTTAAGGCATTTTTAGTGGAAAAAATGGACAAAAGGCAATGTCTTCGAACCCATACGCATTTGATCAGTTTCTACAGTGACAAGGCTGACAGAGAACCTCTGACAATGTGTTTTTTCAGTTCAATAGACTGAGAAAAGCGATAAGAACATGATTTTAGAAGAGATGGTACCTCAATGGAAGAGAATTAGGCATATTGGATAATTGTGGGGTTTGGGGTGTGTCTTGGGTACATTGACGAATAAAGCATACATACATACATCCATGAAAAATTGTTAAAAATTAAATATACGATTTTTATGGATTTATGGATAGATTGTGTGCTAAAAATGACTATGAACACCTAACATCATGGTTCTTAAGGCATTTTTAGTGGAAAAAATGGACAAAAGGCAATGTCTTCGAACCCATACGCATTTGATCAGTTTCTACAGTGACAAGGCTGACAGAGAACCTCTGACAATGTGTTTTTTCAGTTCAATAGACTGAGAAAAGCGATAAGAACATGATTTTAGAAGAGATGGTACCTCAATGGAAGAGAATTAGGCATATTGGATAATTGTGGGGTTTGGGGTGTGTCTTGGGTACATTGACGAATAAAGCATACATACATACATCCATGAAAAATTGTTAAAAATTAAATATACGATTTTTATGGATTTATGGATAGATTGTGTGCTAAAAATGACTATGAACACCTAACATCATGGTTCTTAAGGCATTTTTAGTGGAAAAAATGGACAAAAGGCAATGTCTTCGAACCCATACGCATTTGATCAGTTTCTACAGTGACAAGGCTGACAGAGAACCTCTGACAATGTGTTTTTTCAGTTCAATAGACTGAGAAAAGCGATAAGAACATGATTTTAGAAGAGATGGTACCTCAATGGAAGAGAATTAGGCATATTGGATAATTGTGGGGTTTGGGGTGTGTCTTGGGTACATTGACGAATAAAGCATACATACATACATCCATGAAAAATTGTTAAAAATTAAATATACGATTTTTATGGATTTATGGATAGATTGTGTGCTAAAAATGACTATGAACACCTAACATCATGGTTCTTAAGGCATTTTTAGTGGAAAAAATGGACAAAAGGCAATGTCTTCGAACCCATACGCATTTGATCAGTTTCTACAGTGACAAGGCTGACAGAGAACCTCTGACAATGTGTTTTTTCAGTTCAATAGACTGAGAAAAGCGATAAGAACATGATTTTAGAAGAGATGGTACCTCAATGGAAGAGAATTAGGCATATTGGATAATTGTGGGGTTTGGGGTGTGTCTTGGGTACATTGACGAATAAAGCATACATACATACATCCATGAAAAATTGTTAAAAATTAAATATACGATTTTTATGGATTTATGGATAGATTGTGTGCTAAAAATGACTATGAACACCTAACATCATGGTTCTTAAGGCATTTTTAGTGGAAAAAATGGACAAAAGGCAATGTCTTCGAACCCATACGCATTTGATCAGTTTCTACAGTGACAAGGCTGACAGAGAACCTCTGACAATGTGTTTTTTCAGTTCAATAGACTGAGAAAAGCGATAAGAACATGATTTTAGAAGAGATGGTACCTCAATGGAAGAGAATTAGGCATATTGGATAATTGTGGGGTTTGGGGTGTGTCTTGGGTACATTGACGAATAAAGCATACATACATACATCCATGAAAAATTGTTAAAAATTAAATATACGATTTTTATGGATTTATGGATAGATTGTGTGCTAAAAATGACTATGAACACCTAACATCATGGTTCTTAAGGCATTTTTAGTGGAAAAAATGGACAAAAGGCAATGTCTTCGAACCCATACGCATTTGATCAGTTTCTACAGTGACAAGGCTGACAGAGAACCTCTGACAATGTGTTTTTTCAGTTCAATAGACTGAGAAAAGCGATAAGAACATGATTTTAGAAGAGATGGTACCTCAATGGAAGAGAATTAGGCATATTGGATAATTGTGGGGTTTGGGGTGTGTCTTGGGTACATTGACGAATAAAGCATACATACATACATCCATGAAAAATTGTTAAAAATTAAATATACGATTTTTATGGATTTATGGATAGATTGTGTGCTAAAAATGACTATGAACACCTAACATCATGGTTCTTAAGGCATTTTTAGTGGAAAAAATGGACAAAAGGCAATGTCTTCGAACCCATACGCATTTGATCAGTTTCTACAGTGACAAGGCTGACAGAGAACCTCTGACAATGTGTTTTTTCAGTTCAATAGACTGAGAAAAGCGATAAGAACATGATTTTAGAAGAGATGGTACCTCAATGGAAGAGAATTAGGCATATTGGATAATTGTGGGGTTTGGGGTGTGTCTTGGGTACATTGACGAATAAAGCATACATACATACATCCATGAAAAATTGTTAAAAATTAAATATACGATTTTTATGGATTTATGGATAGATTGTGTGCTAAAAATGACTATGAACACCTAACATCATGGTTCTTAAGGCATTTTTAGTGGAAAAAATGGACAAAAGGCAATGTCTTCGAACCCATACGCATTTGATCAGTTTCTACAGTGACAAGGCTGACAGAGAACCTCTGACAATGTGTTTTTTCAGTTCAATAGACTGAGAAAAGCGATAAGAACATGATTTTAGAAGAGATGGTACCTCAATGGAAGAGAATTAGGCATATTGGATAATTGTGGGGTTTGGGGTGTGTCTTGGGTACATTGACGAATAAAGCATACATACATACATCCATGAAAAATTGTTAAAAATTAAATATACGATTTTTATGGATTTATGGATAGATTGTGTGCTAAAAATGACTATGAACACCTAACATCATGGTTCTTAAGGCATTTTTAGTGGAAAAAATGGACAAAAGGCAATGTCTTCGAACCCATACGCATTTGATCAGTTTCTACAGTGACAAGGCTGACAGAGAACCTCTGACAATGTGTTTTTTCAGTTCAATAGACTGAGAAAAGCGATAAGAACATGATTTTAGAAGAGATGGTACCTCAATGGAAGAGAATTAGGCATATTGGATAATTGTGGGGTTTGGGGTGTGTCTTGGGTACATTGACGAATAAAGCATACATACATACATCCATGAAAAATTGTTAAAAATTAAATATACGATTTTTATGGATTTATGGATAGATTGTGTGCTAAAAATGACTATGAACACCTAACATCATGGTTCTTAAGGCATTTTTAGTGGAAAAAATGGACAAAAGGCAATGTCTTCGAACCCATACGCATTTGATCAGTTTCTACAGTGACAAGGCTGACAGAGAACCTCTGACAATGTGTTTTTTCAGTTCAATAGACTGAGAAAAGCGATAAGAACATGATTTTAGAAGAGATGGTACCTCAATGGAAGAGAATTAGGCATATTGGATAATTGTGGGGTTTGGGGTGTGTCTTGGGTACATTGACGAATAAAGCATACATACATACATCCATGAAAAATTGTTAAAAATTAAATATACGATTTTTATGGATTTATGGATAGATTGTGTGCTAAAAATGACTATGAACACCTAACATCATGGTTCTTAAGGCATTTTTAGTGGAAAAAATGGACAAAAGGCAATGTCTTCGAACCCATACGCATTTGATCAGTTTCTACAGTGACAAGGCTGACAGAGAACCTCTGACAATGTGTTTTTTCAGTTCAATAGACTGAGAAAAGCGATAAGAACATGATTTTAGAAGAGATGGTACCTCAATGGAAGAGAATTAGGCATATTGGATAATTGTGGGGTTTGGGGTGTGTCTTGGGTACATTGACGAATAAAGCATACATACATACATCCATGAAAAATTGTTAAAAATTAAATATACGATTTTTATGGATTTATGGATAGATTGTGTGCTAAAAATGACTATGAACACCTAACATCATGGTTCTTAAGGCATTTTTAGTGGAAAAAATGGACAAAAGGCAATGTCTTCGAACCCATACGCATTTGATCAGTTTCTACAGTGACAAGGCTGACAGAGAACCTCTGACAATGTGTTTTTTCAGTTCAATAGACTGAGAAAAGCGATAAGAACATGATTTTAGAAGAGATGGTACCTCAATGGAAGAGAATTAGGCATATTGGATAATTGTGGGGTTTGGGGTGTGTCTTGGGTACATTGACGAATAAAGCATACATACATACATCCATGAAAAATTGTTAAAAATTAAATATACGATTTTTATGGATTTATGGATAGATTGTGTGCTAAAAATGACTATGAACACCTAACATCATGGTTCTTAAGGCATTTTTAGTGGAAAAAATGGACAAAAGGCAATGTCTTCGAACCCATACGCATTTGATCAGTTTCTACAGTGACAAGGCTGACAGAGAACCTCTGACAATGTGTTTTTTCAGTTCAATAGACTGAGAAAAGCGATAAGAACATGATTTTAGAAGAGATGGTACCTCAATGGAAGAGAATTAGGCATATTGGATAATTGTGGGGTTTGGGGTGTGTCTTGGGTACATTGACGAATAAAGCATACATACATACATCCATGAAAAATTGTTAAAAATTAAATATACGATTTTTATGGATTTATGGATAGATTGTGTGCTAAAAATGACTATGAACACCTAACATCATGGTTCTTAAGGCATTTTTAGTGGAAAAAATGGACAAAAGGCAATGTCTTCGAACCCATACGCATTTGATCAGTTTCTACAGTGACAAGGCTGACAGAGAACCTCTGACAATGTGTTTTTTCAGTTCAATAGACTGAGAAAAGCGATAAGAACATGATTTTAGAAGAGATGGTACCTCAATGGAAGAGAATTAGGCATATTGGATAATTGTGGGGTTTGGGGTGTGTCTTGGGTACATTGACGAATAAAGCATACATACATACATCCATGAAAAATTGTTAAAAATTAAATATACGATTTTTATGGATTTATGGATAGATTGTGTGCTAAAAATGACTATGAACACCTAACATCATGGTTCTTAAGGCATTTTTAGTGGAAAAAATGGACAAAAGGCAATGTCTTCGAACCCATACGCATTTGATCAGTTTCTACAGTGACAAGGCTGACAGAGAACCTCTGACAATGTGTTTTTTCAGTTCAATAGACTGAGAAAAGCGATAAGAACATGATTTTAGAAGAGATGGTACCTCAATGGAAGAGAATTAGGCATATTGGATAATTGTGGGGTTTGGGGTGTGTCTTGGGTACATTGACGAATAAAGCATACATACATACATCCATGAAAAATTGTTAAAAATTAAATATACGATTTTTATGGATTTATGGATAGATTGTGTGCTAAAAATGACTATGAACACCTAACATCATGGTTCTTAAGGCATTTTTAGTGGAAAAAATGGACAAAAGGCAATGTCTTCGAACCCATACGCATTTGATCAGTTTCTACAGTGACAAGGCTGACAGAGAACCTCTGACAATGTGTTTTTTCAGTTCAATAGACTGAGAAAAGCGATAAGAACATGATTTTAGAAGAGATGGTACCTCAATGGAAGAGAATTAGGCATATTGGATAATTGTGGGGTTTGGGGTGTGTCTTGGGTACATTGACGAATAAAGCATACATACATACATCCATGAAAAATTGTTAAAAATTAAATATACGATTTTTATGGATTTATGGATAGATTGTGTGCTAAAAATGACTATGAACACCTAACATCATGGTTCTTAAGGCATTTTTAGTGGAAAAAATGGACAAAAGGCAATGTCTTCGAACCCATACGCATTTGATCAGTTTCTACAGTGACAAGGCTGACAGAGAACCTCTGACAATGTGTTTTTTCAGTTCAATAGACTGAGAAAAGCGATAAGAACATGATTTTAGAAGAGATGGTACCTCAATGGAAGAGAATTAGGCATATTGGATAATTGTGGGGTTTGGGGTGTGTCTTGGGTACATTGACGAATAAAGCATACATACATACATCCATGAAAAATTGTTAAAAATTAAATATACGATTTTTATGGATTTATGGATAGATTGTGTGCTAAAAATGACTATGAACACCTAACATCATGGTTCTTAAGGCATTTTTAGTGGAAAAAATGGACAAAAGGCAATGTCTTCGAACCCATACGCATTTGATCAGTTTCTACAGTGACAAGGCTG